>APFE030646978.1:0-28896 GCA_000404065.3 Pinus taeda
GCCACCTGCCAAGTCCACATGTACCCCCACCATTGTCTTTCTCAGCATTTTCAGTTTCCTTAATTGTAGCACAACTTACTATTTTTAGCAGTTTTTCGGGTCCTGAACTTCCGGAGCCGTTTTGAGGCCCTAAACGACGTTTTTTGGGAATCTGGGGGCAACACGAGTCCATGGTCCATGGAACATGGACCAGTGTTGCCGTTCCAAAAATGATAGTGCTCGAATAGATCTTTCTAATGAGCTATTGTACGCGTCAAACGGAGATCTTATGCTAAAGTTACGACCCCGGGAAGTTGATGTACCAACTTACCCCCAAACGGGGCCCACAGTTTGGCGTTTCATCTCCTAGGGTTAGGTTTTGGAATGTTAGGGGTTTTTCATTGTTTCTCAACAATAAATAGGCCTTCGAGCCTCATTGTAAGTCAGTTCAGAGGCATGTAGCCAACACATCTCTTCTCAGAGATAGCTACCATCGCCCTAGCTAGTTTATTTCCATTTCTGATTGTAAGCATATTTCAGTATTTTCCATTAATGAAATGAAGTATTATTTCCGCTGCATATTTGTGTATATGGTTATCTCTGTAATTGGTTGCGTTCCTGTTTAAATCTGGATCATAGAAGTTTCTCTGTAATTATGAAACGGACCAACAACGGAGTTGAGAAGGAATATAGCAGGATACGGAGTAGGAAGAGCACACTCGATGAGAAAAAAGGAATCGATCTTCTTTTCAACAGAGAATGATTCTGATCAAAGGGGTTAGTATCAATGGCCTTAGAAGGCAAGATTAGAGGCCAAAAGAGGAGAGATAGAGCCTCAAAACGTAGGAACCTATACACTCTTAAAAAAATGGTGAGTCTACAGGAAGAGTCGGCTTGCAACATAGGACTAATTCTATAAATGACTTTCTTACCTCTACTCGGCACCTGCGCGTTGGGATTGCTACAGAGAATGTTGATCACTATTAGCTCACCTCCCTTTTTGAGCCTGATGCTCTCTCCCTCCAGTTGCGCGATGAATATTTTGATGGAGGTTCCTGAACTTGGGATGCTTTTTATAGGCTTGATTTAGCTTACTAGACTCGTGATTCTTCTATGCTTTCTCAAGAGTAATCCCCTTAAAACCATGCTTGCCCGACTTTCTGTTCAAATTAGTAAGGGTGGTACCATGATTAATATGACCTATATAAGCTATATTCTAATCCTGGAGGTGGTTTCTTTTCTGGAGCATATCACAAAGCCTCTGATTCTTCATAATGAGGATATTCCTCTCTGCACAAGAAGGATTGGCTGAGATATTCCTGCCAGACAAGTACAAGAGGATCTCCTGCTGCTTATTCGTATGAGGGAGCTTTGCTTCTTTCGAGTTGATGTGTTTATGTGCTTTAGATCTTAGACCAAGCCTCTTGAAAAGGCAAATTAAGGGATTGCTTTTTCATAAGTATCTTAGATTTATTTCACTTTCCTAGCCCTTCGATCCATTGCCTTGTTCACAAGTGAATCAGTGTTTTGATTGTCGTTCCTTAGAACATGTTTAAAAACAAAATTTCCCATAATTTTTAAGCTGTCCAAAATTCTTTCCCTGATTTTATTTAATACTTGATTTTTAAAGTCTCTCCCCGCTTCCATTGTAGCAATTATAATCGTTGAGTCTCCAATTATGATTATATCTTTACCCTGAAGTCCTTTGCAAATACTAGTGCCCATAAGCAAATTGTAGGCCTTCACCCTACTTTTTGTGATAGTCCCAAGTCCCCATTCATAAGTAGCAATTGTCTCACCATTTGGATCAATTATTAACCTACCTGCCCCTACTCTTCCAGGGTTATTCTTAGAGGCTCCATCGAAGAAAAGAGTGTAATTTCTTTGATTTTTGGTCTAATCCTCTATCTCTTTTTCATTTCCACGAAGTTTCCATTCTCTAGTTTTCCCTCCTATCTTCTTTAAAATTTGTATCTTAGTTGAGCCTTCCATGAGAGCTTTGCTATACCAAACCTTTTATTCTTTCTTCCAGCTTTTTTGATCCATGATTGGCACACCATTTGCGCTAATCATCTCCAAAATTTTCGCACAAGTTTTGGCTAAAATGGACTCGGAATTTGGCTTTTGGCCTTTAAAAATGCACTTATTCCTAGCTAACCAAATTTACCAACAAAGAGTGGAAAGAAGGCACTTCTAGATTCGAATTATGGCAGGTTTTTTTCTTGACATATGGATAGCTTTCACCCAACTTTTGTTTAAGGCTATCAATTGCTCAGTTGTGTCAATGTTTATTTCAAGAGGACTGATGAGTTTCTTGCAGCAGTGTTTTGCAATAGTGAAATTCAAGAAGAAATGTTGAATGCTTTCTTCATATTTTTGACATAAGACACAAATAGAGGGGCCATGGAAACCCTTCTTCGTTAAGTTTTCCACCATAAAGATCTTTCCTTTTAGAAGAGTCCAAGCGAAAAAATTTAATTTCGGGGAGGCATTCATTCTTCCAAACAACTGACCAAAGATTTCAGTTTTCGTGATTTCTATGATTTTAGAGAAAGTTGTAGCCTGATTTAACTGTGAAATTGCCTCCGCTTGGGTCCCATATATAGTTGTCCTGACTCCTTTTATTTATGGGAGTAGCTCCTACAAGAACAAGCTTCAAATCTTCCCACTAATTGTTCATTCTATTGGAAGACACTGAATTCTCCAAGCAATCCATCTGTTTTGTTCCCAGTCAGAGATGGAATATAAAGTGGTTGTGCCTTTCTCATCCCCCCACTCTTTCATACCTCTTAAATTTTGATGTTGGTTCAAGGGTGCTGCTCCCATTAATCTGTCATTCCAAGTAGAGGTGTCTTTCCCATTCCCCGGATTCTTAGAGATATGGTCTCTAATTTGAGGAATAATTTTCTTGATGAGTTTCCAAATTTGGGTGCAGGGGTGGTCTGGAATAATTTCTGTAAGCATCTTTGACCACTGACAATTAAGATATTTCCTTGAGAGAGCTTCTCCCCACCATTGATCCTTCCCATTTGGCATTCACCACACAAGATTGATACCAAGGGCCTTGTTTGTTAAACCTGGAATCCTGATAGATATGCCTCCTTTTTCGAAAGGGAGAGTCACTTGATCCCATCGAACAAGACTGAATTTTTTTAATCTTGTTTTCCTCCTTGCCAAAGGAAGCCTCTAGTGATAAGCTCCATTTGCTTGTGAATGATTGTCAGGGCCAAAATTAAAACATATTGATAAATAGGCAAGGCTGAGAGGAGAGCTTTAATTAAAATTGTTCTCCTTGCTAGATTTAGCCACGTCATCCACCAACTTTGTATCTTCCCCCTCATTTTTTCAATTTGTTTGTTCCAAACCTCTGTCTTAACCATTTCTTTTGTCAGTGGTAAACCAAGATAAATAAAATGACACCATTTTAACTGAACCAGGATATCCATAATTTGAGAGATTGTCTGCATTATATTTATTGGCACATTCCAAGTATAAATTTTGCATTTTTTTATTATTTAGAATGCCTTTTGAGACATCGAGGAAATCATCAAGAACTTTTTTGAACCACCTAGATATGATATTAGAGGCTCCCCCAATGAGAAAAGTAACATCAGCAAAGAGCGAGTGGTTTATTTCCTTAACCCTGTGGGCTATTCTAATGCCAGTAATTTTCCTTTTTTTTCTTTGACTTTGTATCTAAATACTCAGCGTTTCCACCATAAAGATAAAGAGGAATGGGGAAAGCGGGCACCCTTGCCTCAAACCTCTAGTGCTTCGAAAATATCTGCTTGGCCTACCATTGATCAACGGAGCAATCCAATGATTGGAAATACAAGCCATAATAATATCAATGAACTTGGGATAGATTCCGAACTTTTGAAGAGTGGCAGCAAGGAAATTAAGGTTCACTTTGTCGAAAGCATTGGCCATGTCCAGCTTTATAACCATGCCTTTTTCCTTACTTTGGATGCTGCTATGGATGGCTTCCTAAACCAAGATTACATTGTCAGTTATCTATCTTTTTGGGACAAAGCCGCCTTGGTTTTCTAAAATGATACTAAGCAGCGTTTTTAGCCTATTTGCCAATATTTTTGTGATGATTTTGTAAGAGGAATTGCATAAAGAGATTGGCCTATATCTATCAAAAGAAAACGGATTTGGTTCTTTCGAGATGAGAGCCAAATGGGAAGCTTTGGTGTTTTCTCCCACTTTATTTTTTTTGAAAGCGTTTTTTATCATCCTTACTAAATATTTTTTTATTGAAGCCCAATGGTTTTTGTAGAAAGCTATGGTGAACCCATCCAGTCCAGGAGCCTTTTCCAAGGGCATGCTCCAAATTGCCTCTCTAATTTCCTCCTGTGTGACCTCTTTTACCAGCTCTCTATTTTGTTTATCATTAATTTTGTTGTTGATTTGATGAAGGAACTCTTTACTGTCCACTTGTTGATCCCCTGCTGAAAGGAGGTTTTTGTAATAATTATAAGCTACCTTTTTATTTTCTCCATTTCCTTTATTTCCTATCCTTCCACTTGAATTTTATCAATTTGGTTGCCAACTCTTCTTATCTTTAAATTGTTGTGAAAAAAGTGGTGTTTTTATCCCCCACTTTAAGCCATAAGCATCTTGATTTTTGCCTAATTTCCTCCTCCTCTTGCCTGTTTTGCTTATAAAGATCCAAAAAGATTTATTTTTCAAAAGCATGCTCTTGCTCGATATCTCGTAGATTTTCTTTCTCCTTACTCCAGTTTTCAAGTTTCTTTTGCAGCTCTATTTTTTTATTTTTTTCCTTGAGAGTGTTTCCTCTTGCCCAAGCTTTTAGATCTGATCTTTAACATTTTTAATTTAGTTTCCCATACGTAATGGGGGGAGCCTAAAATAGAGGTTTCCGATCTTTCTTTTACTAGCTTCCAAACTTCCTTGTTATCCCAGAGTTTGTTGTATTTGAAAGGAATCGGATCGAGGTTCTCCAGCCTATCCAAAATCAACACCACGGGCTTATGGTCAGAGGCAGAAGTGTGCACTATTTTTCTTTTGATGGTTGGGAAGGCTGCTGCTATATTCTCTTGAATCAAAATTCTATCTAGTCTTTCCTTTATATTATGTGCTCTCATTCTTTTATTACTCCAGGTAAATCTTCCATAGCTTGGTGGAATGTCAAAAAGTTTGTGCACTTCTATGATGTCTTTCAGGGCTCCTTTTAAGGGATCACTGAAGTAATTACCTCCCAACTTCTCATCTCTATGTCTAATCAAATTTAAATCCCCTCCTATAACTAGATTTCTCCTTGGACCTTCTTATGCTTCTTATTTTACTAATTCCCAGCACATAGCTTTATCTCTGTAGTGGTTTAGAGAGTATATGTTTATAATGGTATACTTTTCATTCGTATTCTTATTTTTTAGATCTGTCATAACTCAATAATTGTTGAGTTTTTGATTGACGAGTTCCCATTTCCATTTGTTCCACAATGTGTAGATACTACTTGATACTCCAATGGAGTCCATAGTTGTTCCTTAAAAAAAAAATTGAGTCTTAATCAATTTTTGAACCTCTTGGTTGCTGACTTTGGTCTCTTGGATCATAAAAATGTCTGGATGTTTCTGTTTTATTATGTCTTGTGTTGTGTTAGTTTTGAGAGAAGAGCCGAGACCCCTTCTATTCCAAGAGACCATAATCATTATTTACTTGATTTGTGGTGAATTACACCCTTTTCCTTTTGCTGATATTTTCTCCACTTCCTTTTTGTTTGCCGAGGAAGGAACCCATTGGTTGTTGAGTGTCATGGCCATTTCCTTTGGTGTTGCTTCGTCTCTTATTTCTTTGTTGGATTTCTTTCCTGCTTTTTTCAGCTGATCCCACACACGGGTGCTTTCTTTGACTTTATTTTTTGTTAGAATCGGATCAATGGTGGGTGGGGGGAGAGGATAAGCTTTGGGTGGGAGAAGAGATGATGGCTAATGCATTGGCTTGGGTAGGGGAAGAAGGGGATGGCAAGTCTTCCCCCAAGATTTCAAATGGATTTGAAGTCGGGTTTATTAGAGGGTCCTCGATGATAGGAGGGATATAAGCTGAAGCTAAGGTTTCGAGGGGCTGAGAGGGGTTCGAAACAACTTGTTTATTATGGAGCTTCTTTCATTTTACTTGTTCCCAAGTATCTTCTTGTTTCTCAACATTCTCAGAATTCTCTACTTCTTTTAATTTACTACACCTATTTTCAAAATGACAATATTCATGGCTTAACTTGCATTTGAAAGGGATTTTCTCATAGTCCAGCTACTCAATGTGAGTCCATTGGTCCACCGTGATTTTTATTGCCTCCGATAGTCCTTTCCCCAGGTCTACTTCCACGCAAATGCGAGCACAAGCATGCATGTTATCTTTTAGCTCACATATGTATATATACTTGTCAGCCGCATTTTCGATAGCTTTCACTCACTCATCGCCCCAACAATGGAGGGGAAGGTGTGGCAATCTAACCCATAACGGCACAACGCTTGGAATGTACATCTCTGGGTCAAAATCCAATGACCATATATTCAAATACAAGCCTCTAGAGTCCATAAATTAAGGACCATTTTTGAATATTAGATTCATATCTTCTTTGGTTTCGAATAGGAAAGTGAAATATCTCTTTCCACAGAACCTTATAGCTATTTTCCCTTGTATATTTTCACTCTAGTTTCTCTCCACCCATTTCTGTACCGCTTTGGGGGAGGGCCACAGACCTATAAATTGTCCTACCAATCCACGTTCAATTAAATATATAGCGGCTTTCCTAGGTAGATTTGGGGGTAAAGAAATCTCTGGTATGTCTGCTAACTTCTTCACAAATTTGCTAGTAGTTGGCTTGGCTTTTGGAGCTTCGTTTTCTGGTATTAAAGTTGCAAATGTTGCTTCTTGTTCGTCAATTCCATGCTGAAAGGATGAGTCTCCCCCTGTAGAGAGGGGCATGGTGGAAGAAAACTCAGCAGCAGGACGCTGCCGAGCGAAGGGAAAAGAATGGGAAGCTGCCCAGGGAGAGGAGAACCATGAGGGAGGGGCCGAGACCAAGCTCAAGGAGGCCCAGCAACAGGGGGCTGCCAAGCAGGGAGGCTGCAAGAGGCAGCGAAGGCAGCTAGGTCAAGCCTGCCCACGAGTAAGCCAAAAAAAAAGAAAGAATTCAATTCAGTATTGACGATATAGATGGTTGGGCTATTTGATTTGTTGTAAATGGGATTTGCCTTCGCTAGGTCAAGCCTGCCCACGAGCTAGCCAAGAAAAAAAAAGAATTCAATTCACTATTGACCATATAGATGGTTGGGCTATTTGATTTGTTGTAAATAGGATTTCATATAGAATTTGCTCTTGTTGATCTAACCACAACTCTCCATAGATGCACCAAAAACAACCTTGCTCTCCACTTCCAATCTTTAATTTTATGGCAAATTACATTCTTATTGTAGGATACTAGATCTAGGTAGATCCAAAATTAATGTCTTTGGAGAGGCATGGCCTCCAAAAATTTGATGAAGTAACGTTATATATTCAAAGGTTATATGAGAATATCTCATCTTTTTCTTTTGCCCCACAACTTTCATTATGGATGCACAAGTTGAGTATGGACAGTTTGGAAGTGGCCACCTCCACCAATCATGCTGCAAAGAATGCCCTAGAGTCTTGGAAGTAATTAGTGGAAAATTTGTTTGAAGTATTAATGGTCATGGTGGAAATATCAAAAGGACAAGGAAGTTGGTGTTCATCTATTGAAAAAAATGGAGAAGGCATGCCTCGCAACACTAAGGGGAATATGGAACCTTCAATAAAAGCTAGGCCCTCCCAAATTTTATAATTTTCAAGAAAAGAAAGCCTGCCAAAGTAGGAAAACCTTGTTATGGTTAAACTTGAATACCAAAGCCTTTGAAATATGTAAAATTGTAGTTTAAGCCCGCAGAAGAAAGAAAATCTTGTTATGGTTAAACTTGAATACCAAATCCTTTGAAATTACTTATGCCTATAAATGGTTATAGCAATGGAACCAAATATTTTAATACAAGTGCTAATGGTTCTTTTTAAAAAAATAAAAAAGTAATAAATAAATATCATATGATTAGAATTATAGTTTAAAATGTTAAGTTAACAACCATGTACATTTTATATAATAAAAAAAATATCATGTAATAAGAATCAAATTATAAAATGTAAAATTCAAAACTGTATGCATTTCATTATCTTATATGCATTATTCATTTTTATCTAAATAAGATATAAATTAATTAAATTAATTCGAGTTTATATTTATAATATTCTAATAGAAAATAAAAATACAAACTTGTGATAAATTATATAAACAAGTAAAAGTACAAGACACAAAATATTATATTACAACACAACATAAATAACTATCTAAATTTAAATTTTATTTGTATAAATATTTAAATTTTCAATAGCCATCAAGGGGCAACTCAATTGGGGAAGGTTGTGAAAATGAAATGTTATATCAGAGGATGGTTCAAATAGGCAACTCAATTGGGGAAGGTTATAAAAATTAAATGTTAAATGAGAAGGTGGTTCAAATCCCCGTATTAACCTGTACTTGCTAAAGGGGCATACATAGGCACCTAGATGTTATAGTGACATTGCAATCAATTCCAAGTCACACTAGAACAAGACTAGCACACTTTATGTCAAAATCATTTTTAAATACCACTTTTACTACAAATTTATTATTTGCAAAACTCTAAAATTAAAATTAATAGTAAAATTATTAATTTAATTAAAAATTAATAGGCTCTATCTAAAAAGATAGTTTTGAAGGAATAGCTCAAGTACAATTGTATCAATTCACTTATGTTCATACTTTATAACATATAACTTGTACAAATTAATTAAATTAAAAAAAAAATACGAATACAAATTTATATTCCAATTGTACAAATTTTTGAAAAACATTATTTTATTAAACATCAAAATTTAATAACCTTCAATTTGTTTAAAAGCACATCATATTATGCACAATATTATATGCTTACAATCATATACACACATAACACTTCAATTTTTATTAAATAATATATTTTAAATGTCAAAATTATAATTTTAAACATAACTTTACAAGTTCATTTTTAACTAATCTCTCAACTATATATCACTTAAATCAAAATCATTTTTAAATACCACTTTTACTACAAATTTATTATTTGCAAAACTCTAAAATTAAAATTAATAGTAAAATTATTAATTTAATTAAAAATTAATAGGCTCTATCTAAAAAGATAGTTTTGAAGGAATAGCTCAAGTACAATTGTATCAATTCACTTATGTTCATACTTTATAACATATAACTTGTACAAATTAATTAAATTAAAAAAAAAATACGAATACAAATTTATATTGCAATTGTACAAATTTTTTAAAAATATTATTTTATTAAACATCAAAATTTAATAACCTTTCATTTGTTTAAAACACATCATATTATGCACAATATTATATGCTTACAATCATATACACACATAACACGTCAATTTTTATTAAATAATATATTTTAAATGTCAAAATTATAATTTTTAAATATAACTTTACAAGTTCATTTTTAACTAATCTCTCAACTATATATCACTTAAATCAAAATTCCTTTTTTCTATAAATCTATTATTGTTAAAACTCTAAAACTTAAAAAATTATTTTTAAATATCACTTTCTATAAATTTATTATTTCCAAAACTCTAAAATTAAAATTATTAATTTAATTAGAAAATAATAGATTTTAACAAGATAATTTTTGCCATGTTTACATGTTATGAGAAAGAACAACTCAAGTGCATTTGTATCAACTCACTTATGTTTGGTATGAAGGGTATCATATGAAATAAATACAATAAGCTAAGAATCATACTTTAAAATATAAAGAGTGATTGATATAAAGAAAGTAATGTGAATGTATTAAAAATCAAATTTTAAAATGACAAGTTAAAAACCATATAGATTCATATACTCTATTATTTCAACTAATTCATTCAAATAAATAACAATAAAAATAAAATAAACATATTTATCAAATATATTATTCATTTATATTTATAATTTTTTTTGGGAGCTTGGCAGGACTACATCTTCATCATCATGTCCAACTTCTCACCTAAATAGCAAAAGATTTGGATATGAGAGAATTAAATGTGGGTAAATGAGGGAGGAAGAACGAGAGTTTTCTTAATCCAATGGTGGAGTGAGGGGATATCCAGAGAGGAAATACCACGAACCTAATCAATCCCCAATTTGGAGTCTCCAACCACATTTATCTTCTCAATGGCTAGCCAACTCTAAAAATGTAGGCCCCCCCAAAGTGGGAGAATCTCCCCTCTTGAGCATTTACTAGTGCCACTAACCAAGAGAATATGATATGTGTAAACTAGTCCAACCTCATGATAACACCACAACCAAAGTTGTCCATGCAAGCACTATTAAAGAAGCCAACTCCCTTAGAAAAGTCCAATTGTGTGATAGATGCCACTCTACAGCAAATGCATGGGCCTCCATAGAAGAAATAATCCATGATGCCCAAACAAGCTAAGTGAGAGTCCTTAAGTTGATTTTAGAAAATGTATATGGAGGATTTGTATGTAAATAGATCCACCATTATACTTTACTATTTCAAGTAATTACAAATAAATAAAAATGAATTAACATATTTATCAAATATTATTCATTTATATTTTTAAAAAAATCATCATTTTAATATATACAAATTAATTAAATTAAAAATAGTAGAAATACAAATTTATAATATTGCAATTGTGCAAAAATTTCAAAAATAATATTTTATTAAACATCAAATTTTAATAACCTTCAATTGTATTAAAAATATGATATAAACCAAACAAATATGGAGGATTTGTGTGTCAATCATCCACCATTATACTCTACTATTTCAATTAATTACAAATAAATAAAAATGAATTAACATATTTATCAAATATTATTCATTTATATTTTTAAAAAAATCACCATTTTAACATATACAAATTAATTAAATTAAAAATTAATAAAAATACAAATTTATAATATTGCAATTATACAATTTTTTAAAAATTAATATTTTATCAAACTTCAAATTTTAATAGCCTTCAATTTTATTAAAAATATCATATTATGCACAATGTTATATGAATACAATCATAATATTCATATACATGTCACACATTATTTTTTTTCCGCCGAAAAAAGCGAACCATCTATTAATTTGAGGAATAATAGGTAGTTACACAGCAAATGCATTGCATTGCAAGAGGACTCGTTCTTTGCCTTGAGGCAGGGGAAAGAACAGAGTCGCTGCTGAAATATAATGTGATCAGCACCGTCAAGCGCACCCGAGAGGCGATGAACTAGCGCAGAGATCCCAAGAGAATACATTTAGAAAAGAGAAGTCATGCGCCGAAAGAGCCAAAAGGAAAGAGGTGTAAAGCCTGTCAAATAACACGCCTCGCTGAGGCCCGAGGAAAAGCAGACCGACGAAGAGTAATTCCCATGCAGAAACAAGACACCGATTTCGCACAAGGAAGGACCACCCATCGTCCAGGCAGAAATCCTGCGTAAACACGACCAGGATTCTGGAGAAAAGGGGAAAGAGATAAAGACCAGGTCGAAGCGAGCATCCTTTTACAAGGAAAGCAGCCCGCGAGACCTGATAAAGAGAAAAAAAGCAGCAAGGAAAAAACTAGAGAAACAAGACATGTATGTACAGAACACAGGAAGGAGAAAAACATAGAAAGAGAACTAAGCGAAAATGGGTTGCTCAAGAGGACGAGAAACCACATTTTCAACTTTCAGGACAATACACGACCCAATCACTTGATTAACACCTTCTTTGGAGAGACGGTCAGCATCAGAATTTCTTTCCCTGTAAATGTGACTGAGAGAGAGCTCCATGAAGTGATTTTTTAGGCAAGAAACTTCTCTGAGCAAGGGAAGCAGGGTGAAATTGTTGCAACGCTGCATCCCATTGAACCAACGCACAGTGTTCATAGAGTCTCCGAAGATCTGAACCTCATGAACGTTCCGCAGGACAAGCCAACCGAGGAGAAGGTGGAGGGCTTTCAATTCAGCAAAATTATTGGAGCCTTATCCTAGGCCAACTAAAGCCTTGACAGACTTATCCTTTGAAAAATGAATTATGAAACCAGCCCCACAGCGGTCGTTTATATCTGAGGCTCCATCAAAGTAAGCCCACGGGATGGAAGCTCTTATTATTTCTTGTCTAACCAGTCTGGGAGAAGGAGAAGTAGGCAGAGCGGGGATACTATCGAAAATTGCAACACCTTCAGCTGCCAATCTTGCGATCGGGAAGACAGAGTCCTTGAAGATGACCTGATTCCTAGCCAGCTACGTCCCCCAGGTGATGAGGAGGGATGGATCTCTCTCTGTCATTTGCAGCTTCATTCCACCACTTTTGCCAGGCTTCCGAAATCCCTTGCCCTTCCCACCTATAAGGGATTTTGATTAACCTTAATGTCTCACCCCAAAGACTAGTGTTGAAGGGGCAGAAGAGGAACAGGTGTTGAACTGATTCGGCTGTTCTTGCATAGAGGACACCAGCCTGGGCCTATCCTACCCCGTCTTTGAAGAAACTCCCAAGTAGGGACTTTTTGGAGGAGAGCAGACCAGAAAAAAAAGTCTAGTTTTCGCTGGACCTTTTAACTTCCATAGAGGTTTGGCCCACCAAGACGGATTTTCCCACCCTTTCTGGGACATCATCCATTTGTACCCCATCTTTGGAGAGTAGATTCCATTCTGAGCAAAAATCCATCTAAGATCATCTGGGGCGTCGGAGAGTCTGACAGAAGAATTAAGGAGGTCATTCCTGTACGAATCCCATTCCTCCAGCCATTCTTCATCCAGTTGAAGATCTATTCCTTGCATCCATCCTTGGTTCCATATGGAATTAGTCCGGGGGTCAGCCACCTAGTTTAATGTGAGGAGACCTTTCTCTTTTAACACCGCAACCAACCCCTGAGATAGGGAGAAACGCTCTGAACAGCTGATCCAAGGATCTCTGCCCAGCCTTATTTGAGTGCGATCTCCCACGCTCCAAGCCAAACCCTTTTCAATGATGTTGACAGAGGAAGCCACAGCTTTCCAGACCACCGATGAGTGTTTGCAGGCCTTTGATGGCAATCTGATCCAATCTGTCGTTGATAGAGGGTCAATGTATTTTCTCTTAGTAACAGAAGTCCACAAATTGTCAAAAGAGATTAACCTCCAAGCAAGCTTCGCTGCTAGCGATTGTGAGAAGCATTGAAGGTTTTTGATCCCCCAGCCTCCCCACTCTTTGGGGCGTGCCACTTTATCCCAGGCGATCTAGGGAGTAACCTTTTCTGACTTGGAACCTGCCCACAGAAATCTGCTGCAAACTTTATCGATTTGGGAAAGGACACCTTTAGGAACCTAAGTCAAACTAGCCCAGAAGACAGGCACAACCATAAGCACAGATTTTATTGACACAAGCCTTCCCGCCCTGGAAAGCCATCTGAAACTCCAGTGTTTCAGCTTGGATTCGATTTTGGCAAGAATCCAGTTCCAATCTTTGATTCTGTAGTTGTCCGGTTTGAGGAGAAAACCCAAGTATTTAAAAGTATCCTCCAGCATTTTGACATCGAAATTTAATACCATCTTCACATTGTGCACCATATCTTCGGACAAACCTGAACTCGTTAGGGAGGATTTCTTCTCATTTATACATAGTCCAGTCGCCTTCAGGAAAAGGTCCATGATCCTTTTGATCGTCTTACAATCTTCCAGACTGCCATTACTAAACAGAATTATGTCGTCCACGAATAAAAGGTGGGTAACCCACCGATTTTCTGCTGCTTCAATGCCTTTGAGGGTTCCTTGTCTTTTAGCATCATGGATCATAAGGCTGATGCCCTCTGCAGCTAATAAAAACAAAAGAGGAGAGAGCGGACAGCCTTGACGCAATCTGCGTTCAGGGTTGAAGAAGTTGGAAGCCGCTCCATTAATCAAGATAGCTATGGAAGAGGAAGAAACACAACTCATAATCCATTTCACAAAGTCATACCTGAATCCGAGGTGAGTTAGCAGTAGCCTGAGGAACAGCCAGTTGATTCTGTCAAAAGCCTTTGACAATTCAATTTTCATAACAACTCCTTTCTTTTTCCTGATTTTGAGACTATGAAGTGTTTCTTGAGCAACTCCAACCTCTTCATGGATTTGTCTGCCGTCGAGGAAGCCAAATTGCTCAGGGGATATGTTTCGAGAGAGGAAGGGTTTTAATCTGGAAGTAATGACCTTAGCTATGATTTTGTAAACACAGGTGCACAAAGATATGGGTCTGAAATCTGCAAAAGAGCCTCAGAGGTCAGATTTAGAGATAAGAGCGAGAAAAGTGGAGTTGAAGGGTTGGAAAATTGATCCCGTGCGCCTAGACTCTTCTACAATTGCCACAAGCTCATCACCAATGTACTCAAAAAAGTGATGGAAGAATTCGACAGTCCAGCCGTCCGGGCCTGGGCTTTTGTCCTTTTGCATGGATTTGAGAATGTCCTCAACCTCTTCCTTAGAAACAGGGGCCATGATGGAATCATTTCCTTCCTCCTCTATGAACCTAGGGAAGAACTCAGCAACTCGAACGACTTCAGCGATAGTTTCTTCCTCTGTTTGTTTAAAGAGATTCTTAAAATAGGAGTTCCCTAAAGAAGCTAGCTCTTCAAAAGAGCGAGCCTTATCCCCATTGGCTTTTTCCATTTCCCAAATAGTGTTGGAATTTTTCCTGCCTTTAGCGTAGTTTTGGAAAAACTTGGTGTTGTCATCCCCCGCCTGCAACCAGATCGCTCTACTTTTTAAGCGCTAGCTTTCTTCCCTGTTCTGAAGAATCCGCTTCCTTTCCAACTCCAGATTTTTGAGCCTGGCCCGAGACTCATCAGTTCTGTAGCCAATACCTCCTGAATCTTCAAGAAGGGCTATTTCCGCATTGACATTTTCCAAAGATTTTTCTTCATTTAGTTTCTTCTGGTGAGCCCAATTCTTGGAGGCGGCCTTCATCCTTGTGAGATTTTCCATGAAAGCCTTGCCACGACTTTCATCTTCGTTGAGGTTATCATTAATCCAGGTGTTGTGGAAGAGGTTGATATAGGATGCGTCCAGAAGCCAGGAAGCATTAAATTTGAACGGAGTGCCCGATTTTGGGAAGGCACCCTTCACCTCGAGGAAAACAGGAAAATGATCCGAGAGACCTCCTTCTCCAACCCAGTGTCTGAAAGCCTGGAGATTTTCGGACAACGAATCACAAATTAGGAATCTGTCGATCTTCTTCCCGACCCAGTCGTCACCTATTCTTCGGTTCCTCCATGACGGACGCATCTTAAGCGGAGTAACATCCACCAAGGGAGAGGAGGCCAGCTTAGTTATGAAGAAATCCGTGAGAGGGTCTGGTCGGGCTCTGACCCCCCAGGACTGTGTCGTCCCCAGAGAAAAGTTGAGGTCTCCGCCGATTACAAGATTAGGGTGCGTCATAAACGACTTAGCAAAAAAGGGGTTCCAAAATTTCTCTCGATCTGCAACAGGACCATAAACATTGATAATGAGGAAAGGAATGCATAGTTCGCTTGAGAAGAGTTCCACAGCCAGAACATTTTCCCATCCCTAAGAAGAGATCTCTCTAAGAACCTTCGAATTGAAACCCAAGGCCACCCCTCCTGAGTGGCCATTGGCATTAAGAACATGAAAACTCCAGTCCGGAAGAATCTTGTTGAGACACCCTGTGACTTCTTCCCCTTTTCCCAAAGTTTCTTAGAGAAAAATAATGTCAAGTTTGTTGGACCTGACCAATTCCTTCAGAGCTAGCTTTTTGGGGCTTCTGGTTGTCCCGGGGCTTCTTTCCATTCCATCTGAGTCCACTCTTTTATGTAACCTACTGAGAACTTTCTTCCTCGGACTCTACCGACTAGTAAAGTTTCTGAGGCTTCCATAGCCTGGTCAATGAGGATGTCCACTCCAAACACACAGCTAGGACGCTTCTTTTTCATTTTGATGGGGATGATCTTTTTCCTCTTTCCATCCCCACCGACCTTCCTGGCTTCTCCCGTTTCTGTGTTCTTACTGGCAGGGTCAACTGCCTTATCTACCTCATTCAGCTCGAGGTTGTTAGCAACAGAGTCTCTGTTTTCTTTTTCCTCCTCCTCAGCTGGCCTTTTTATCCCAGCCCCTGGAATAAGAGATGGACTTCTCCCTAGATCCTCTTTTCCGATATCTGACAGCTCCCTTCCCTTTTCTTTATTAGAGGTGTCTTTGGTCAAGATGGCAACCAGGACTTCCGATGCAAGTTTTACAGCAGAGGCCTGTTCCTGGCCTCCTCACTGCAACCTTCCTCCTCCCATCGCCTTGTCAAGAGACCGAGGGGACCATGTTTTATTCGGGAAGAAATGTATTAGGTTTTTCTCGGAGACTTCAAGACCCCAACAGGCAAGAAGGTCTTCTGGTGCTGGGTCTATATCGACGGTCTCAGGCTCCTGGGCCATCTCGCGATGAGCACCGCTTCCTGGGTCCACCATTAATCTTCCATATCTGATTGATGTCTGCACGGTATTTTCACCAAACAATCTATTCTTCTATCTATCATGCGTGTGCGCTCTGTTGCTCGGGATATAAGCTGAAGCTAAGGTTTCGAGGGGCTGAGAGGGGTTCGAAACAACTTGTTTATTATGGAGCTTCTTTCGTTTTACTTGTTCCCAAGTATCTTCTTGTTTCTCAACATTCTCAGAATTCTCTACTTCTTTTAATTTACTACACCTATTTGCAAAATGACAATATTCATGGCTTAACTTGCATTTGAAAGGGATTTTCTCATAGTCAAGCTACTCGATGTGAGTCCATTGGTCCACCGTGATTTTTATTGCCTCCGATAGTCCTTTCCCCAGGTCTACTTCCACGCAAATGCAAGCACAAGCATGCATGTTATCTTTTAGCTCACATCTGTATATATACTTGTCTACCGCATTTCCGATAGCTTTCACTGACTCATCACCCCAACAATGGAGGCGAAGGTGTGGCAATCTGACCCATAACGACACAACGCTTAGAATGTACATATGTGGGTCAAAATCCAATGACCATATATTCAAATACAAGCCTCTAGAGTCCATAAATTAAGGACCATTTCTGAATATTAGATTCATATCTTCTTTGGTTTCGAATAGGAAAGTGAAATATCTCTTTCCACAGAACCTTATAGCTATTTTCCCTTGTATATTTGCACTCTAGTTTCTCTCCACCCATTTCTTTACCGCTTTGGGGGAGGGCCACAGACCTGTAAATTGTCCTACCAATCCACACTCAACTAAATATATAGCGGCTTTCCTAGGTAGAGTTGGGGGTAAAGAAATCTCTGGTATGTCTGCTAACTTCTTCACAAATTTGCTAGTAGTTGGCTTGGCTTTTGGAGCTCCTTTTTCTGCTATTAAAGTTGCAAATGTTGCTTCTTGTTCGTCAATTCCATGTTGAAAGGATGAGTCTCCCCTTGTAGAGAGGGGCATGGTGGAAGAAAACTCAGCAGGAGGAGGCTGCCGAGCGAAGGGAAAAGAATGGGAAGCTGCCCAAGGAGAGGAGAACCATCAGGGAGGGGCCGAGACCAAGCTCAAGGAGGCCCAACAGCAGGGGGCTGCCAAGCAGGGAGGCTGCAAGAGGCAGCGAAGGCAGCGAAGGCAGCTAGGTCAAGCCTGCCCACGAGCAAGCCAAAAAAAAGAAAGAATTTAATTCACTATTGACCATATAGATGGTTGGGCTATTTGATTTGTTGTAAATGGGATTTGCCTTCGCTAGGTCAAGCATGCCCATGAGCTAGCCAAAAAAAAAAAGAAGAATTCAATTCACTATTGACCATATAGATGGTTGGGCTATTTGATTTGTTGTAAATGGGATTTCATATAGAATTTGTTCTTGTTGATCTAACCACAACTCTCCATAGATTTGGATTTTAATGCCTTGCTCTCCACTTCCAATCTTTAATTTTATGGAAAATTACATTCTTATTGTAGGATCCTAGATCTAGGTAGATCCAAAATTAATGTCTTTAGAGAGGCATGGCCTCCACAAATTTGATGAAGTAACGTTATATATTCAAAGGTTATCTGAGAATATCTCATCTTTTTCTTTTACCCCACAACTTCCATTATGGATGCACAAGTTGAGTATGGAAAGTTTGGAAGTGGCCACCTCCACCAATCATGCTGCAAAGAATGCCCTAGAGTCTTGGAAGTAATTAGTGGAAAATTTGTTTGAAGTATTAATGGTCATGGTGGAAATATCAAAAGGACAAGGAAGTTGGTGTTCATCTATTGAAAAAACTGGAGAAGGCATGCCTCGCAACACTAAGGGGAATATGGAACCTTCAATAAAAGCTAGGCCCTCCCAAACTTTATAATTTTCAAGAAAAGAAAGCCTGCCAAAGTAAGAAAATCTTGTTATGGTTAAACTTGAATACCAAAGCCTTTGAAATATGTAAAATTGTAGTTTAAGCCCGCAGAAGAAAGAAAATCTTGTTATGGTTAAACTTGAATACCAAATCCTTTGAAATTACTTATGCCTATAAATGGTTATAGCAATGGAACCAAATATTTTAATACAAGTGCTAATGGTTCTTTTTAAAAAAATAAAAAAGTAATAAATAAATATCATATGATTAGAATTATAGTTTAAAATGTTAAGTTAACAACCATGTACATTTTATATAATAAAAAAAATATCATGTAATAAGAATCAAATTATAAAATGTAAAATTCAAAACTGTATGCATTTCATTATCTTATATGCATTATTCATTTTTATCTAAATAAGATATAAATTAATTAAATTAATTCGAGTTTATATTTATAATATTCTAATAGAAAATAAAAATACAAACTTGTGATAAATTATATAAACAAGTAAAAGTACAAGACACAAAATATTATATTACAACACAACATAAATAACTATCTAAATTTAAATTTTATTTGTATAAATATTTAAATTTTCAATAGCCATCAAGGGGCAACTCAATTGGGGAAGGTTGTGAAAATGAAATGTTATATCAGAGGATGGTTCAAATAGGCAACTCAATTGGGGAAGGTTATAAAAATTAAATGTTAAATGAGAAGGTGGTTCAAATCCCCGTATTAACCTTTACTTGCTAAAGGGGCATACATAGGCACCTAGATGTTATAGTGACATTGCAATCAATTCCAAGTCACACTAGAACAAGACTAGCACACTTGATGTCAAAATCATTTTTAAATACCACTTTTACTACAAATTTATTATTTGCAAAACTCTAAAATTAAAATTAATAGTAAAATATTAATTATTAAAATTAATATGCCTTATTAAAAATGTTTGAAGGAAATAGCTAAGCACAGTTGGTATCCAATTCACTTATGTTCATACTTTATAACAAATAATTGTACCAAGTTAATTAAATTAAAAAAATAAATAATAATAATCAAAATTACAATTATATTCCAATTGTACAAATTTTTGAAAAACATTATTTTATTAAACATCAAAATTTAATAACCTTCAATTTGTTTAAAAGCACATCATATTATGCACAATATTATATGCTTACAATCATATACACACATAACACTTCAATTTTTATTAAATAATATATTTTAAATGTCAAAATTATAATTTTAAACATAACTTTACAAGTTCATTTTTAACTAATCTCTCAACTATATATCACTTAAATCAAAATCATTTTTAAATACCACTTTTACTACAAATTTATTATTTGCAAAACTCTAAAATTAAAATTAATAGTAAAATTATTAATTTAATTAAAAATTAATAGGCTCTATCTAAAAAGATAGTTTTGAAGGAATAGCTCAAGTACAATTGTATCAATTCACTTATGTTCATACTTTATAACATATAACTTGTACAAATTAATTAAATTAAAAAAAAAATACGAATACAAATTTATATTGCAATTGTACAAATTTTTTAAAAATATTATTTTATTAAACATCAAAATTTAATAACCTTTCATTTGTTTAAAACACATCATATTATGCACAATATTATATGCTTACAATCATATACACACATAACACGTCAATTTTTATTAAATAATATATTTTAAATGTCAAAATTATAATTTTTAAATATAACTTTACAAGTTCATTTTTAACTAATCTCTCAACTATATATCACTTAAATCAAAATTCCTTTTTTCTATAAATCTATTATTGTTAAAACTCTAAAACTTAAAAAATTATTTTTAAATATCACTTTCTATAAATTTATTATTTCCAAAACTCTAAAATTAAAATTATTAATTTAATTAGAAAATAATAGATTTTAGCAAGATAATTTTTGCCATGTTTACATGTTATGAGAAAGAACAACTCAAGTGCATTTGTATCAACTCACTTATGTTTGGTATGAAGGGTATCATATGAAATAAATACAATAAGCTAAGAATCATACTTTAAAATATAAAGAGTGATTGATATAAAGAAAGTAATGTGAAATCAAATTTTAAAATGACAAGTTAAAAACCATATAGATTCATATACTCTATTATTTCAAGTAATTCATTCAAATAAATATAAATATAAATAAAATAAACATATTTATCAAATATATTTTTCATTTATATTTATATTTGTTTTTGGGAGCTTGGCAGGACTACATCTTCATCATCATGTCCAACTTCTCACCTAAATAGCAAAAGATTTGGATATGAGAGAATTAAATGTGGGTAAATGAGGGAGGAAGAACCAAAATTTGCTTAGTCCAATGGTGGAGTGAGGGGATATCCAGAGAGGAAATACCACTAACCTAATCAATCCCCAATTTGGAGTCTCCAACCACCTTTATCTTCTCAATGGCTAGCCAACTCTAAAAATGTAGGGCCCCCCCAAAGTGGGAGAATCTCCCCTCTTGAGCATTTACTAGTGCCACTAACCAAGAGAATATGATATGTGTAAACTAGTCCAACTTCATGATAACACCACAACCAAAGTTGTCCATGCAAGCACTATTAAAGAAGCCAACCCCCTTAGAAAAGTCCAATTGTGTGATAGATGCCACTCTACATCAAATGCATGGGCCTCCATAGAAGAAATAATCCATGATGCCCAAACAA
The DNA here is from genome assembly GCA_000404065.3 of Pinus taeda. Classification (NCBI taxonomy): domain Eukaryota; kingdom Viridiplantae; phylum Streptophyta; class Pinopsida; order Pinales; family Pinaceae; genus Pinus; species Pinus taeda. The sequence goes on from APFE030646978.1 coordinate 21,098, forward strand.
GCTAAGTGAGAGTCCTTAAGTTGATTTTAAAAAATGTATATGGAGGATTTGTATGTAAATAGATCCACCATTATACTTTACTATTTCAAGTAATTACAAATAAATAAAAATGAATTAACATATTTATCAAATATTATTCATTTATATTTTTAAAAAAATCATCATTTTAATATATACAAATTAATTAAATTAAAAATAGTAGAAATACAAATTTATAATATTGCAATTGTGCAAAAATTTCAAAAATAATATTTTATTAAACATCAAATTTTAATAACCTTCAATTGTATTAAAAATATGATATAAACCAAACAAATATGGAGGATTTGTGTGTCAATCATCCACCATTATACTCTACTATTTCAATAATTACAAATAAATAAAATATAAATAATATTATCAAAAATATTATTCATTATAATTATAACACAAAAATACCATTTTAACATATACATGATTAATTAAAAAATAATAAAAAACAATTTTATAATATTGCAATTATACAATTTTTTAAAAATTAATATTTTATCAAACTTCAAATTTTAATAACCTTCAATTTTATTAAAAATATCATATTATGCACAATGTTATATGAATACAATCATAATATTCATATACATGTCACACATTACAACACAACATAAATATATAAATTTCTAGTCTTGTAAATTTTTAAATTCAAACATTTTAAATATCTCTTGTGGTTGGTATATACGATATCACCTGAAATCCACATAAATATGAAAAGCCTAACATGACAAATCAAAGTTTAAAATGTGAAATGTAAAGTTGAAATTTTTAATTTTTTAATTACAAATTTTAAAGAAAACTACTTTTATATTAATTAATTAAACAAAATATAATATGAGAAATCATTAGTATATCACTTAAATAAATCCATCAAGATAGACATGATTTTTAAATTTCAACTTTATTATAAATTTATGAATTGGAAGACTACACAAATATAAATAATGTTAAAATTCTACACAAAATAGAAAAATCTACTAGAAAATAAGAGGCACTTCCCATACACTGGGATGATATTTTAGAAAATCATTGGAAGTAACATCTTTAAAAAAAAGTGTGAATATTCTTTGAAAATTGATATATTTATTTTTAATATTTCAATTGTCGATATAAAGATGATGTTACATGAAGAGATGTAAATGTAAAATTTTAAAATGTCAAGTTCAAAACCATATTCAAATGTCCACTTTTATTATAACAAGGGAGCCACTGCGGTGGCAGTAGTCCTCGAGGGGTCTGCCACAACAAAAAGCAAGCAAGAGGTTGCCTTCATGCTGGTGAGACATAGCATGAGGCACACTTGTGCCGGGAGTTCTATGCGAAAGTCAACAGGTTACTCCATTTCGAAGATTTTTGCTTTTGGTCTTCCATTTCACAAGAATGTTAAGGTTTTATTTTTCTTAATTGAAAGTTGGAAAAGTTTTATGCAGTGATTGAAATGTTTAGATTAGATCATTGTTTATGTAAACATTTTATGTTAATAAAAGTATTTTGTTTCATTCTATTGAAATGTTTATATTGAGATTTAAATTTTAAGGTTTTTAATATATGATTTTTTAAATAACATGAGAAGAAAAGGCAAAGTGTATATTTGTAAAAATATAATATAAAAGAACTAAGTAATTCAAGTTTATTAATTAACTAATAGTTATTAACTAGAATTTGTGATATGAGTAGGATGGAGTCAATTCAATATTATATCAAAAGACTTCAAAAGACTTCAAATTTTTTTGAGGTTTTAAATATACTATTTACTTAACCATTAAACCAATGTATAATTATTTTAACACATAAATTAATTAATTAATTACTATAAAAAATGCAAAAGAAATATAATATTTCAAGTAAGTTTATGGTATATATATTAGATAATTAAAAGTGTTTTTGGTTCCGAACTTTTCTCATTTATAAATTTAGATAAACTTTTTTAAAGAGAGGTAATATTTATATATTTAAAATTTTATTTTTATTACAAGTAATTCGGTTCACTAGCACACAAAAAGCAATATTAGTTTTGAATTACATCCATCCCCTTAACTCACATGATAAAATTAATAAGTATTACAAGATGCAATATTAATTTTGAATTAGATGATCCAATTCACTCACATGATAGAATTAATGAGTGTGACCGGGATAGGTGATTGGGAAGTAATTGAAAAAAGGACCAGGAAGGGTAAAACAAAATATTTCAGATTTGTTACGAGGATCTTTGATTGGAAAGTAATTCAAAACTGGGTAAAAGAAAATATTTGAATCCATAAATTAGAACTGAATTTGCATGTTTCATGTTGTCATAATCTTTTTTAACGATTTGGCTTTAGAATTTATTCATTATATGTCTTTTGTCAGAATTTATCCATTCTATTTTATTTTCCATTTTGAAAAAAAATATAAATTCATATCCATTCTATTTTATTTTCCATTTATAAAAAAATATAAATATAGTTTAGTAATTACATTCTATACCAAAGTATATTATTTTTTTAGGAAATGTGTTGTATTATATTTTTAGGAGATGTACCAAGGGTGGACAAGCAACTCACATTTTCTGGTAATTACATTGTATGCTAACATATTATCTTTGCAGGATTGTACCGAGGGACAATTTCTTAGATATTCTGAGACAAGCATCTAAAATTCATGGAAAATCAGATTTTATCTTTGCAAGATTGTACCCGGTTACAATTTCTTAGATATTCAGAGACAAGCATCTAAAATTGCATCCAAAATCAGATTTTTAAATCCTGATGATGTGAGACAAGTAAGTGTCTCTGAAACAAAATTTTTGAATTCATTTAGCCAAACGTTTCAGCAAGCTGTGCTCTTCTGCGCAGTTAATGTTATATATAGATCAAGCCGGTTTTGGCTCCTCAGAATAACGAGAGACATTCACTCTGACTATAGCAATGGATGTATTAGTTAAACACTTAATTTTATTATTAATTACAGTATGAAATTTACAAACTACTCAGTTCGGTATAACATAAGAATGTAAACAGTATATGCGCGGCTCATCGGAAATGGTGTTTGAGAAGCATTAGCGATAGCATTATCTTCCCTCTCTTCAACATTTCAAAATTTTGCTCGGGGCGAGTTTGAAATCTTTAGAGCGAAGGTTTCATTGAATGCTAGTGGGTGTTTGCATTAACTACATGCACTAGTTGCATTAAGTACATTAAAGCCGCTAAGTTGAAACGGCGGTGCATGTCAAAGCGGGAGCAGTGGTGGAGCCTGCCGGAGCGCTATGGAATCGCCGGAAAACCAATCATCGTGTCTAGGCATGTATAGTAATAAGGCCATACACTAAGCCATTTGTTCATTGGCTTAGTGAATTGTTTTTAATATTTCTTTGCCTAGAACTAAATTTTCCAGTCAAATTCCTTTCCGGGTAGAACCATGGCAACAGGATGCTCCATTATCCTTGTATTGACGGGTCAAAACCGTGGCGGTTGGAAGTCAGCAAACGGTGGGAGACAGCGATGGAGACGGTTGCCGGAAGGGCACAAGTGTGAGCACCGAGAAAGTAATATCGATTGTCAGGCTACTCAGACCGTATTCCAGATTATTTCATCATTACACTACGTGACTTCTCGCCGGTACGATATACATCCCATACTTCCTTTAAATCATCGCTGAATTTGGTCGATCAAATCGTAAAGAAAAATGATGAAGAAGTAAATTAATTCATTTTAATATTCTTCAATAGGTTGAAAATTAATATTCTTGGAGCTTTTCACTGCATTTTTTCTATGGACACTGTTATTTATGCTTTTTATTTTCTGTTTTTTCATGAACTTTTTATTTTTCTCTTTTTGAGTTAATATAAGAATCAAAAGTTTTTTCAGTTTGTTTAAGGTTGATTTTTACTTTAAAATACAAGGTTGTATAGCTAGGTAGATTTAATTTAATTATTGATTTTTGAAAAATATTAATAAACTATTTATTACTTGGATAGTTAGGTTTTAATTTAAGATGTTTTTTCTTTTGTATTGTAGATTGTGTAAAAATCATGGAAATCTTTTTTCCTTGGGCATATTATTTAATACTTGATTGAAGTCATTGAAGCAAGCCCATATTATTTCATGTTCTTCATCAATGAAGAATTAAAATTTATTACAAATCTATATGCTTATATATTTTCTCATATGCAACTTTATTATTTATTTGTAAATATAATTGGACTTTCTTCTTTATCAATTTTTTGGAGGAAGAAGAAAAAAAAAAAGAAAAAGTTCATGAAACTAATAAAATTTTTGTCATAAGATTGATGATGCTTATATATTTTCTCATATGCAACTTTATTATTTATTTGTAAATATAATTGGACTTTCTTCTTTATCAATTTTTTTGGAGGAAGAAGAAAAAAAAAAAGAAAAAGTTCATGAAACTAATAAAAGTCAGTAAAGAGCACCTGTGAAACTAAGGATATCAGTGTTGAGAAGCTGCAAGTAAGTCAGTAAAGAGCACCTGTGAAACTAAGGATATCAGTGTTGAGAAGCTGCAAGTAAGTCAGTAAAGAGCACTTGTGAAGCTAATGATATCAGTGTTGAGAAGATGCTAGACTCCCGAACCCTAGTGGAAACATACCTGTGAAGGGAAAGGTGTGAGGTGAAAACCCTAAAATAATGATGTGTATCAATGATAACTAACAGTAAAGCAAAAATGGGTGCAATCATCTTACCTACACCAAGGGTTCCAGTTATCTGGAACTGGGTATTGAAGAGTACACCTTCTGCTATCTGGAGAGGGCGAGAAGAATTTCAATTCATGAATTAAACCTAATAACATACAAAAAAAATGTACCTTGATCATGAATTACCAGGAGAGAGAGTCATCTGCTGGAACCTGGAAAAACCTCAGAGTAAAACTTTCTGATAACTGGACACTCTGTAACAGGCGCAACTCACACAGGAAATAAACTCTGAGAAAATGAAAATAATGGCAAGCTAGCTCAATAGTAAAACCTCCTCCCAAGCAAAAGGTTTGTCCGTGGCCAGTTTCAGATCTGGACTCCACTCGAAATGCAGGGACTCATCCCTTTGTTTTAATAATATTCATACGGGCCTATCCAAACTGCAGCAATATCATCGCTACATAAGCCTTTGATTTCTCAATTAGCTTCCTCATCCACTATCAAATCAAATCTGCAAGAACCTCTGAAACAACCTTCCTTTCCAACCCTTCTTCAAGTTGCAAATGAATAATAGAGCTTCTAGTGCTCCCTCCCTCTCTGCACTTGCATGTAATTTAATCTCACCCTACCAACCACGTTTGCATATGAACAAAAACCCAACATTTTTTATTTTTCTAATCAACATTGTTGAAAAATTACTGAATAGAAAAATTTAACTCTAAAGGAAACAGTGATCTTTCAATTATACCTTCCATAGATGATTAACATAAACGGATTTGCCTGAGACAGTATTTTATTTGCCTGAGACAGTATTTTATTTCCTACCTTACGATGCCGTATGGCACTTCCTCTATACCAAAACTAGCTTTATGGGAAACCGTCGTTTTCCAGTTCTGTTTTTCCCAAATGAATAACGTAGGCGGATTTGCCCCGTACCATAATTGATTTCCTGCCTCATTATGCTGTGAGGCCTTTCCCTTAAGCCGAGCACCTGCGCGAATTGTAAATCACTGGCCGAATGGACGAATGTGGGTGCTCTCTGAACCTTTCCTTCCACACCAGAGGGGTTCGTTACGTGAATGCGGGGCATATCCTTCTATGGGGAGCAGCGAAGATCTCCAAACATCTGGCCCACTTGAAGCATAGGAAAACATATGTCCTGCACTCAAGACACTCAAAACACATACCAAAAATTTAGGATAAACTACCTTATGCTTATAATGTTCACAACTTGAAAGTCCATCCAAACTTTGGTTATATTTTTTTTTGGATTTGGAAATTCAGCAACCCACCAATAAAACCTCCAATATAAAAGTTTGGATAAAAAGCAAGAAAAGTCAATCCTCTAAAATAAAACTTTGGATAAAAGCGAAAAACAACATTTAAATGCTCTAGTCAACCCAAATTAATAGGGAGTCAAACCAGAATCGAACGCGAATAGTCCCAGCACGGACTAATAAAATACAATTTTAACCAAAACACATATTCATAACAATATCATATTGTAAAAATATTTTTAAAACTATTTTTCTAGTTTTAACCATTAAATTTTCATAACTTCAAAGTAATTTAAAATACATAATATTAAACACAATGCCATATATGTATAATCATGTATACAAAAACAAGGCATAACACAACACTAATAACTATAAAAATTTGGTTTCTAACATTTATATACTCAAATATTTCAAGTTTTTGATACAAATATATAAAAATAAAATAAACATATTTATCAAAAATATTATTCATTTATATTTAAAAAAAAAATGTAAATGTAATCATAAACTTATACAAATTAATTAAATTATAAAATAATAATAATAATAATGCAAATACATAATATTCAACTAAAAATCATACTTTATACATAAGAGTGATTGATATAAAAAAAAAATGTGAGTATGTTAAAATACAATTTTAATTGAGAATTTAAAAACTATAACATTCAAAGTCCACAATTTCAAGTAATTCATACAAATAAAATAAACATATTTATCAAATATATTATTCATTTATATTAAAAAAACATATACAAATTTAAAAAATAATAAAAATGCAATTTATAATATTACAATTGTGCAAATTTAAGTAAAAATATCAATGCAAATGTGCTAAAATTCAATTTTTAAAATGAGAAGTTCAAAACTAAGTACATATAAATACCCTACTATTTCAAGTGATTCATACAAATAAATAAAAATAAAATCAACATAATTATAGAATATATTATTCATTTATGTTTTTAAAATATATAAAACTGTCATTTTAACATATATATAAATTAATAAAACTAAAAAAATAATAAAATAAATAAATTTATAATATGCACTTACAAAAATTTAAAAAATAATATTTTATTAAACATAAAATTTTAATCATTAAAAATATCACATATTGATAATGTAAATCTCTTCTAAATCAAAATTTAAAATGAGAAGCTACAAACCATATACATTTGTATTTTTAAAAAATAAAAATCATCATTTTAACATATGTTAATCAACATAATTGTAGAATATATTATTCATTTATATTTTTAAAATATATAAACGTATTTACATATATATAAATTAAATAAACCAAAAATAATAAAAGTATAAATTTAAATAGTGCACTTTACAAAAAATTAAAAATAATATTTTATTAAACATTAATTTAATCATAAAAATAATCACATATTGATAATGTTTAAATGTTCTTGGAAATCATTTTAAAAAATAAGAAGTACATAAACCAATATACATTTGTATTTAAAAAATAAAAACCATCATTTTAACATATGTCAATTAAATTAACAAAAAAAAATACAAAATTATAATATTGCAATTGTATATAAAAATAAATAAATATTAAACATGAAACGTTAATGACCTTCAATTTTATTAAAAATATCATATATACATACAAACATATACACCACAATTCAATAGTCTAAACCACTTTCAAGTAATCATACAAAGAAATAAAAATAAATTAAACATATTTATCAAATATATTGTTCATTTATATTTTAAAAACATGTACAAATTTAAAAAATAATAAAAATACAAATTTATAATATTACAATTGTGCAAATTTAAGTAAAATATTCATACTAATAATAATGTGAATATATTGAAATTCAATTTTT
>APFE030646989.1:0-16382 GCA_000404065.3 Pinus taeda
GAAAAATGAAAAATTAATTGTGTAAAGTAAAAATGAAATTGTATTTTAACTATGCTACTTTCTACTTTCTAACTACTCTAGCAAAATTAGTAGGTGTTTCTCCCATGTTGTGCACTTCAATGGTATTTTTAGAGTGGGTTGGTTGGTCGCTCCTCAAAATAATACCCTTCATTAAAAATAGACTTGAGTTTAAAAATGTGCCATTTCACAACCCCACAACCATACTCATAAAGGTGTGTTTCTCTTTTAAGGTGGTTTGACCATGTCAAGTGTATCTTTGGACAATGTTTCCCCCTTTCTCGTGTCACCATATTTGTCCATAAAAAACTTCATGAAAGTGGTAAGTTGGGTTATCTTTAACTGTGTCAAGAGGTTCAAAGTAAAGGAGCATCATAAGAGAAAATGACTTGGCTTTTTCTTAAAACACCTTTTTCAAACAACCCTTGAAAATTAGCATTAAAATGACAAGGTCCACTTGCGCCAACTGTCCTCAACAACCTTCAGTGATTTTGAAATCATCCCTTAAAAATCTTCATTTATCCTTTATCATGTTGAGCATTTATATATGTTCAAGTTCCTATATCATCCTTTTTGGAGCACTCTTCATATTTAGCTTTAATTCCTCCATCTACCAAGCATTTCAAACTTATTGTAGATAACCGTCTATCATATCTACACAGACACTCTAGTGCATGCTGCGATTTGAGGGTTTTATTGTTGTGTGAGTGAATTTTTGGATTGTATATTAGCACCATAGTTGCTAAAGTATGCTCAAGGGTCCTCATCTTTTTAGACTTCCATCAACGTCTTTACATCATTCTACAAGGTTTCTTGGTCAAGTCTTCTTGGTTCTCTAGATGTTGATTGCCTTCATCATGTTTGCATACATAGCTCATTTGTCTTGAATCATATCATGATTCTTGCAATGGAATTCTTGAGGTATCTTTGACCTGTAGTGTAGTGGTTAAGTACCATTGGCCGAGATTCTTTATAGAGGATATTTGCTTGTAGAAATTCTTCAAATATTCGAAGAACCAAGATGTTCTCGTCTTAGAATTTCCTACACATAACAATTTCATTTCTACCTAGAATCCTTACATAAAGAAATACAATGTAAATTAATCTTAACCATTAACAATTTTTCCAGAGGATTCAACATATCCTCATTCATCAACAATTAATCAATAGTTCATTCATGGATGTTACCAAATCCATAATCAATTCATTCTCTAAAAGAGTTATTTGAAAAACACATAAGAATGTTCATGATTCACAACATGTTATGCTAACTAAGACCTATGAAAGAAAAACATGAGTTGATCTTTTAATCATAGTAAAGATACTCAAGCTCATCCTTCTTCGACTTCTTTACATTGTCTTTTGTTTCCTGAGCAACATGAGTTGCTTCATACTTCCTCTTACCATTCTTCTTTTTCTTGGGACAATATCTTAGGTAGTGTCCATATTTGTGACATTTAAAGCATTGGATCTTTGACATGTCTTTCTTGGGATGTTGTTGGTGGCTAGATCTTTCAAACTTTTCGAACTTCCCTTTTCTTTTAAACTTGGAAGTGAATGCTTGCTCTTTGGATCCAACTGCAATATCTTCCTTGGCCTTTAATCGTGCTTCTTCCACTTTGCATATTGCCCATAGATAATTGAGACAGGATGTCTCCTTCTTGTCCCATATTCTTGTTGTAAAGTTTCCCCATTCCTCATGTAATGCATTTAACACTATCGTAGTCATCTCTTGATCAAACATGATTTCTCCTCATTCCTGTAACTGATCTCTTATTTCAAAGACCCTCATAAAATATGAAGGTATACCTTCTTCTTTGTGATATTCATGTTTTATAATTCGTTCCTCAGAGATATCGCTTCTCTGGTGGTTCCGACAAAGAATAAATCTATCAGTTTGTCGTAGATCTCTTTGGCTGTTTCAAGTTTGGCTACATAAGGAATCAGAGAGTCCTTGATAGATTCTATGAGAATCTTTTGAGCTCTCACTTCATTCTTGTTATGCTTGGCTAGTTCTTAATGGTCAAAAGGAGCAACAATTTTCTTTTGTACATAGTCAATAACTTCTTGTTCTTTCAAGGTGAGATTAGTGCTCTTCTTCTAAGCAAGTTAGCAACCCCAAGTAACTTTTGCTTTCTTTGCAAGAAGATATCCTTTTTCAAGATTAGATTTGCTCAAATCAATAAGATACTTACTTGATGTAACGATCCTTGAAGTTTGATTGTAGATGGTTGCCTTGAAGGAGATTTAGGAAACTTGATTACACTTGACTGCTAGGGAACCTGAGATCTGCTTTCTTTATCCTTGAGGATATTTTGTTTAATTATAGATTCCTCACTTCGATAGATCTTGGAGTTTCAGAATGTGGATCTGAATGTTTACTAGAAGCTCTATCTCTTACTTAGATCAGAGTGCACAATATTGGTGAGACTAATGACTGATAGACACACATCATCATTGTCTCTCTTAGGGTCATACCCACCCGGGTATTCTCCAAGTATGCCTTACTGGGACTATTCTTATCTTGGGTTCCTAGCCCTCAATAATATTGATCCTCTTGCCCACTCTTGTCTTGGATGCCCTACCATATCTGCAAAGAGTGTCAGATGCCAGATGATTACACAATCCTCCATTCTTTCTTCCAGGCCAAAGACAAGAATGTCATGTCTAACTATCCCTCTTAATCAAGGACGAATTCCAAGTTTCTCTTTACTTAGATACTTACTCGAGTTCCTTTGCTCATAGGAACTTCCCAGAGCTCCCTCTTACCCAGGGACTATCATCAGTGCTTTATAAGGCCTTCTAGTTGACTGGCGATTTAAGACTTTGATGTCATCAATTCCTTCATATGTAAGGCTCATCCATACATCACTTTCCTTCGTCATGTCATTCCTTCGTTTCCCAGAAAGTATCCTCCTTGGCTTTACATTTGGGGCTACCTTCATAAGATCATTTGTCTTCTCTTTTGTTCAATAGTGATTGCTCTGGATCACAAGGTATGTATTGTGACATCCTTCACAACTCTCCTTTACTTGATCCTGCACACATACCCAAACTTTTCCAAGAGGCCAGATACCAAAAACAAATCACATATTACCTTTTGGTGATGGCCTTCTTCTAGTGACATCTTCTTCCAAGAATCAAACATCTTGCATTTATGTTTACACATCTCCTGGTAATATCTATTGTCAAGGGTCCTCATATTTTTAGACTTCCATCAAAGTCTTCACATTATTCTAGGAAGTTTCTTGGTCAAGTCTTCCTGATCCTCTCGATGTTAACTGCTTTCATCATGGTTACATGTCTCACGATATCTTTCATGCCCTTCCTTCCCATAGACTCTCATGGTTCATCAATGGTCACCAACTACCTCATGCCTTATTATGAGGACATAATATGTTGATTTCATCTTTAAACCTTTCATAGGAGGTGATCTTGATCATGCTTGATCCATGCTAGTTGCAACCATGTGACATGATATTATAATATCAAACAAAATATACATACCTCATTTCTCTTGAATCACATCATGATTCTTGCAGCGGACTTCTTGAGGGACATTTGACCTGCAATGTAGTGGTTAAGTACCATTGACCTGGATTCTTTACATAGGATATTTTCTTGTAGAAATTCTTCAAAGATTTGGAGAACCACGATGTTCTCATCTTAGAATTTCCTACACATAAAAATTTCATTTCTACCTAGAATCCTTACATAAATAAATACAATGTACATTAATCATAACCATTAACAGTATTTCTAAAGGATTCAACATATCGTCATTCATCAACAGTTCATCAATAGTTCATCCATGGATGTTACCAAATCCATAATAAGTTCATTCTCTAAAAGAGTTATTTGAACAACACATAAGAATGTTCATGATTCACAACATGCTATGCTAGCTAAGACTTATGAAAGAAAAACAAGAGGTGATCTTTTAATCATACTAAAGATCCTCAAGCTCCTCCTTCTTCGACTTCTTTTCATTGTCTTTTGTTTCATGAGCGACATGAGTTGCTTCATTCTTCCTCTTGCCATTCTTCTTTCACTCGCGACAATTCCTTTGGTAGTGTCCATATTCGTGACATTCAAAGCATTGGATATTTGACATGTATTTATTGGGATGTTGTTGGTGGCTAGATCTTTCAAACTTTCCGAACTTCACTTTTCTTTTAAACTTGGCAGCAAATGCTTGCTCATTGGATCCAACTGCAATATCTTCCTTGGCCTTTAATCGTGCTTCTTCCACTTTGCATATTGACCATAGATCATTGAGTGAGGATGCCTCCTTCTTGGCCCATATGCTTGCTATAAAGTTTCCCCATTCCTCATGTAATGCATTCAGCACTATCGTAGTCATGTCTTGATCAAACATGATTTCTCCTCATTCCTGCAACTGATCTCTTATTTCAGCGACCCTCATAAAATATGAAGTTATACCTTCTTCTTTGCTGATCTTCATTTTGTATAATTCGTTCCTTAGAGAGATCCCTTCTCCTAAGGTGCTGATAGAGAATAAATCTATTAGTTTGTCATAGATCTCTTTGGTTGTTTCAAGTTTGGCTACATAAGGAATAAAAAAGTCCTAAATAGATTCTATGAGAATCTTTTGATCTCTCACTTTGTTCTTGTTATGATTGGCTAGCTCTTGACTGTTAGAAGGAGCAATAATTTTCTTTTGTACATAGTCAATAACTTCTGTTCTTTCAAGGTGAGATCATTCCTCTTCTTCCAAGCAAGGAAGTTAGCAACCCCAACTAACTTATTGCTTTCTTTGCAATAAGACATCCTTTTTCAAGATTAGATTTGTTCAAATCAATAATATACTTACTTGATGTAGAGATCCTTGAAGTTTGATTGTAGATGGATACCTTAAAGGAGCTTGAGGAAGCTTGATTACACTTGACTGCTAGGGAACCTGAGATTTGCTTTCCTTATCCTTGAGGATCTGCTGTTTAATTATAGATTCCTCACTTCAATAGATCTTGGAGTTTCAGAATGTGGATATGAATTCAGAATCTTGCTTTGCCTTCAACTTCAGTTGCCTTACCACTTCCTGAATGTTCTCTATATCATCCCTTTCTTGATCTGCTAGCAACCCTCTTATATAATGTTAAGAAATCTAAGGGCTTGTAATTTTAACGATTTCTATATTATGATAACTGCTTGTTAAGTAATTTCAAACTTTGAACAATCAAGAATAATGAATTTGATATGTTAATGATTATTAACTTCATCAACCAGCTACCATGCATAATAAACAAAATAACAGTAACACAAGATATAGGCAGCAGCCAAGGCAAAACCTCTCCAAACCTGAGAGGAACACCCACGATAATTCTTCTTACATTTTCTTCTCTTGATAAAAATTTCCAGGACCCATACAAATACCCTTGAGACTAAGTGACTCCAAGATCAAGGTTAGAATCCCTCCTTACTGTTGTTCTCTTCACTTGCTACGATACAGATAAGATCTTGCTGCTACACATGGATGGTCTAGATACCTTCTCCCTTCTCTTCCTCCTCCAAGCTTTCCCTTACTCAAGATAGTCAACGTTTCCCTCAAACAAGATAATCTGTCCTTTTGAAATGATTGTTCATAAACCCTACCTGTAGGTCTTAATCATGAAGTTTTCATGGGCTGAAATGCAGTCCTAGTAATGCACAACACCTTCACACCAACAATTTCAGATAGGCTCTTCCAACCTAGTTATACCCTCACACTTTATGTATATCCTGCATACATTGATAGATTGATGATTAAGCTTGATTAGAAGGCTTTGAAAGGCAACAGCATTAATTGTTCAAAATAGCGAAAGCAGAACCCTTTGATTTTAGAAAGCAGTGATAGTGAGGGCTCTTCTAGCCTTATGATAACTTCACTCTTTTAACGTCAATCTTCTCCTTGAATTTGCGACTAGAACAACCTTTCAAATCAACCATACAATTATGAAATGTTAAGCCCTAATCCAGATTTGTATGTTGTGAGGGAGAGAAGACTCGTTGATATATTCGTAAGAGGGAACAGACTTATGCGACTATGGAAAGGCTCCTCTGCGGCCATGAACATACTTCTACTGCGGCTATGTTTCCTTGATCTCTTGGACAGACTTCTTCGCTTTGATTGCAATGATGGATAGTCTTGATTGCAGCTCCTCTCTTCTCCTTATCCTCGCATCGACAAATAGTAACCTTCGCATGGAATGAGACCCAAAACAAGTGATGATTGGTGTATCTGAATGAGTGAGGAGAGGGCTATATTTATAGTGTACGAGGGTTGTTTGTTAAGTTGATGTGTCACCCTTTTAAGCTGATGTGAACATGACTTAAGTCAATGAGAACATGGTATAAATCCAGAAATGATATATATATATATATATAGACACACACACACACACACCGAAAATACATTATGTCTTTTACTTTCATTTGGAGGGATCATTTCGTAGCTCTTTTCATGTTACCTTTGAAGAAGTTTTGCCAAACGATTCTGCCCTTGATCTTGGAGTCACGCTTGTATATTTTTCAAATGTATATGTTGTCACCCCAAGAAACTCTCCTAGGTTGTATCTCGGAGATGCTCAGGAACATTACAAACTCAACATGATGTTGGAAATGCATGAATGGAAGGAATGATGCTTGTTCAAGCTAGATAACCACTCCTACTTTGCTTGAATCCAGACATGCATGAACACCCCCAGCCTACAAGGCTTTAGACCACCAATTACTCACAGTTTAGGGATTGGTGAATATGGAGAATACTGACCACACTAGCAGATGCACAAGACCATGTGTTGGCCGGCTGCAACCAGTAAAAAGGCCTGCAAATCTATTTCCTAATGCACAGACAGGATGACAACTCTCTGTCACTAGGTAAACAGAAACCTGAATGACACATTCACTGATACAAACAAGACTTTAACACAAAGGTAGGATGACAGTTCCTCTAATTCCAAACATCAAGAGTTCGGGAAAACAACATATCAGGCACAACCTAGAACAAAATAAGAAGGGAAAGTGAGTAACTAACAACAAAAGAAGCTTGTATTAGCTGAAAATGAAGACGAGACACTGCAAGTATCAAGCAGTTATAGTCTCCAGAAGTTGAACCTTACATCAAAATAACAACCATACACCCTGATTACATCTGTTTTCTGGGTATATATAGAGTTTCTTTACAAAGATGTTCTGCTATTCTAGGCGTGGAGGGGTCATAATTGACCACCAACCGCTTTAACTATCTGATGGAGTCTCTGGTGCAATATGCCTGCTTCAGTGGACGAATTTGATCTTCTCGGATGCTCTGTTGTCCTTCTCGAGCAGGTGGAGTGTCGTATGGAAGAAGTTCCATAGCTACTAAATGCACTGATCTGCTCAAGGCACATACTTTTTCTTCTCGACCACAATGTTTGTTGAATGCGGTGGTTGAGGAGGAAATACATCGGGTATAGGTAAATGGTCGCCTTCATCCTTCGGGTGCATGGCATGATTAGGGTGAGTGGACTGCATGGTGGATGTACGAGCAGGGCGGAGGAGAGACTAAACTTGGAAAAGTGACTATTTTTCCCACAGTAAAAACATTTTATGTCATATTTATTACCATTGTTACTTGGAGACATACCTCTAAATGGTCTCTTATGAAAAATGTCATTGCTTTTTGTCCTTATGGTGGTTTCCCTTTGTATGGCTTATTTTTCGCCATCAGATCAAGATTGAAACTCTGTGGTCTCAAATTCTTCCATCGCTCTTCTTCTTGTATCAAGATTCCCGTTAGCTCTTCAAATGTAGGGGTTTCCTTCCTTGCAGAAAATCCTGTGATGAACATCTAGTATTCATATGTCATCTTGTTCAATGTAATTGTGATAAGATCAAAATCATAATCCTTCTCCCTGATGTCTCCTAATCTGTCCTTCTGGTCCTTGACCCATGCAATGAATTCAGAAATAGATTCATTCTCCTCCATCCTCATGGAAAACAACTTGCCTTTTAGCAAAAAGATGTGATTGGTGTTCTGTGTCTGGTAGAGGTTCTTGAGTGTAGTCCAAATGTCACTGGACGATTTACAGTCTTTGATATGTGGGATAATATTGTATTTAACAGAAATCTTCAATAAGACTTTCACCTTATTCTCCCTTTTATCCCAATCCTGCATTAGTGTTTTCGTGCCACCTGCTGCAATGGTCAGCTTCTGCTCATCATCACTAATGGTCGACCAAGCACTTGATCCCTCAAGAAATGTTTGTAGCTTGAATTTCCAATTGGTATAATTGGTCCCATCAAGTTTGTTAGACTCGATGAGATAAGCTTCTGTGAATTTTTTTCATTTTCGACTGATCAGAATCCCAATCCCTCAATCTACAGTCGATTCTCAACAAGTGAACAATTACAAACAATTACAATCTACAGAAAAAAAAAAAAAAAAAAAAATTTAATAAAAAAAAATCTCAAAACATACCAGAACCTTTAAATCAATCACAGATCTGCCACCAAACTGCTCGATCTGCATTCAATCTAGTTGATCTGCCATGAATCTACCATGATCTTTGTGTCTGCAACTCAGATCTGCCACCAAATTTCCCGATCTGAAGCTCAGAACCATACAAAACACGACATCACTCTTTTAGACTAAAAACCAATGATGATTTAAAATCCCTTTAAGGATAGGTTGATCATCACGAGTTTGACCCTGAGATCCGTGATGATCATTGCCACTGTCAAGATAAAAAATGTGATGATCGCTTTGTGCTCAGCTGGAGATATGCTAAGACCTATGAGAAAATAAATTTCTCCTGTGAGTAAGGTATGTCACTCCCGACCACCTAGACTCTGAAAATGTGAACATTGAGGCTCCTCTTTTGCCATTGAGGAAATGTAGCCACGAAGGCTTCGTAGGCACGAGGGCTCTATAGCCATGAGGGCTCTAATGTAGCCAATAAGGCTATGTAGGTAAACCAGTCTTACCAGATCCGAGCTCTGATACCTTGTTAGAAAACTAGAAAGCAAAACATGAATTGAATTAACTAGCAGCTCACAGGTGAGCAAGATGCACCTGGAGACTGCACAAACTGGAGCGTACACTCTCGTATTCAATTAATCAAAGATGATACAATAAATACATCTCAAAAGAATAGAGAGGTGAGAAAATAATCCTACAACCTAGAAACTAATCCTAACTTAAGGAGTTACATTACAACCATGTAACCATTTCTCCATTAATACAATATAATATTAATTATTTTCAACTTTTATATTATGGAGAAGAGTGGGATTCATAAGTGGATAAGGAAGGGAGATATAAGGAGTGCGAAATTAGAGCGATAAGGAGTTATCATAGCTTAGAGGAATAAGGGTTTCGGGGTTATAAAAAAAAGGTTATGAGATGGTATGTTTCGAGATGAGGTGGGAGTCGAGGGCTTAAGGTAAGAACGAAAGGAGGGAGGTGAGGTGAGGTGAGTTCTACATGGGAGTGGGATTTATTTCTCTCATATAAAAACTATAACCATTATTTTATATTTTCGACCAAAAAAGCTACAACCATTATTAATAATGAGTCTTGGGATCTCAGACCTCATAAGTTTTAAAATTAAAATTAGAAATTCCTTGCGAGATTAAGATCCAAAAATTTTATATAATTTTATTATAAAATTTTCTTATGACAATATAAGTTTTAGGTTGTGGTATTTATGTAGAATCGTTGGTAAAATAATAATAATAATTCACTAAAAATGAATAAAATCAGTGTTTACATATAATTAATTAATTTACAAAAATCAAAGTAATGTACATTTTGTACATTTTTTTATCCTGGGTGGTAAAAATATCGAACTTCGGATAAACAAAATTTGCAAAATGTGAATCCAAATGAGATGTAACGAGAATCAATGGAAAGTTTGGGAAATATTGAACGCAATGAAGCAATCATAATATAAATCCGAAGAAAACGAAAATATCACAAACATGTCACACACTTAACCAAAAGAAAATTTTAAAAGGTTATTTAGCTAAAATTTATGAAAAGGGTTCCCATTATTATTATAAAGATAATAAGTTAAAATTTTGGGGAGGGGGACTTGTGATTTAAAAACAAAAATGGTGACAAATGAGGAAGAACCAATTATCTCTAGTTAAAAGATGATGAACTTTACTTTACCCAAAAGTTAAAAGTGAGGAATCCTATTAAACCAACAGACAATAAAACATTTCCCATGGGGTCTCGTGTTAGTGAATCATGCAATATAAGTTCAAAAAAGATAAGTACTCAAAGACGGTTGAGTCTAAAGTCATGAATCTGAATTTTGGGGAATATTTAATATTCAAGATTACCTAATATGATTGATATAATAAGGTACAGATAGAGATTTTTAGATAAAGCATATATCCATCGATATGAATGGTCTCTAACATCGCTTCGCTACCAGAGAGCCCGATTAGTACCCAAGTGAAGTTGTCCTTAAATTCCATACAAGCATGGTCCCATAGCCAGTGAGTGTACATAGCCCTAATGTGTTTTCTCGTAGTTCCCATGCTTCCCCTTTTGATCACCCTTCTGATAAGCACACTTGCGAGTTATGTTTATGTTGTAGCTCTAAGGGGTGGGATGGTAATATAGACTTAAGAAAATGAATATAATACTTTCATAATGTTGACTCCACGTCCTTCCCCACGACTATTCATTCAGAGGTGTTGGTATGAAGTGGAGAGATGTGAGGGACCCAATTGAGTTAAACTCAGGTCAGTTCATTGCTTGAAAATATGAGCTATATCACTTATAAAGGATACATTTTCCTCCATGGAAAGTATTTAAGGCAAGAGGGCTTTAGGATTCCCTAAAAATGTCCCTTGAAGGTAAAGGAAACCCATTGAAATTGAGAGAGTACAAATTTCCCATTTATGCCAACCAATGTTGGGTAAGAAAAGTCCTTCCAAATAAATCTTGGCGTTATCACAAAAACCAAAACATAACCAACAACAAAAAGGAAAAATAAATCCAAACTGAAGTGAAAGAAGAACTCAACATACTCCAAAAAAGTCAAATAGGAAAGGAAAAATGAAATAAAACACCCAAATTAAAAATACAGACCACAAGACTAACTATAAAAATGTCTCAACAAAAGAGGCAAATAAGACAAGCATGCATGTTTTTGTCTTTGTTGAGATTTTAATAAATTATATCTTATATATTTATAAGCCACTAGACTCTCAACCGTAAAGTGAATAGCAGTGATGAGGTAAAATTAAGACAAAAGAGAAGTTTTTACCCTTTGAAAATTTTTTGGTTTCATAAGAACATCTTAACAATTTTATAAAAGAAATGCTTGAGAAACAAATTGAAGGTTCATGAACTCCCCAATTTAGATTATTTGATGACATTGTAACTACTCTTCCAAATCTTAAAAATAAGGAGCATGAGTTCAGATCTGTGCTGGTAGGGGTGCAAAAAAATTATTGGAGACCTACAAAACATAGGTTTATATTAGAAAAAACTAAAAAACAAAACTGAAACAAAAATTCAAAGAAATAGAAAATGATGGAAATGGGAATATGAAGCTTACCATTTGAATAATTTCATTTAATTTTACCTAAAAGATGTTTTTTTCTCCAACAAAAGAGGTTGTATGCTATGAACTTCTTATTGACCCAAAATCATCACTTATTAGGTCTCTACTAGAGCGAGAAGTAAATCTAGGAAAATAATGTTTCATGCTCAAGGAATCGAAAGTAAATAAAATTCATTAGAAATGAAAATGGGGATGTGCTTTTCTATGAATTGTAGTGACAATTGTTCTCATTGTCTTTTATATTTCATATCAATTCCAAGGTTTTCATAAAATCTCATAAATCAAGACCAAATCCCAACCTATGTAACTCTTATGTGTATATGGAGAAGACTTGAATCTTTGCATGATAAGTATGGAGCGATATATCAAAATTAAAAGAAAACCACAAGATAATTCAAACATAGATCTCCCATGATCCATTACCTTTGCGTATTCTGAATTTGCTTACCAATTGGTTGCATTGTAGTGGTTTCTCAAGAGTGCCTTAAAAAAGGATGCATATTACAGGACAAAAGAAAAGGTGATGGGCATTCGATAGTAGAATAAAGACCAAAATATGAGTAAGCCATAGAGTATGAAATCATATCAATACAAATTCATGCAGACACACTAGATAGAATGGATATCCCTAAAGTCACTTAATCATCTCGGAGAATAAACACTTGGAATTTTATTGAAATTATAATTAAAAACACAACCAAGTTCTTGAATACCACAGTAACATGGAATTCATGATTGAATAAATCATCATGACATAAAAATGTAATCAATGAGGATTCCATGTGAGCATGGTGACTAAGATGAACTAAATGAGTTGGCCCAAGGCCTACGAGATTAAAATAGTCTGATATCTCATAGGTTTGAGATATTGAGGAGGCTCAATATAGAGAGAAATAAGAATCTCAGAAGATAAATCTCATAATCTTTTAAAATAAATTTATGAGAAAAGAAGTCTGAGATCAATAAATATGCCTGAGGGGGGATAAATGTCATATCGGAAATCTCAAATGCTATTTTATAATTTAAATTGTCTTGTGAAACTCTGAGATCATGAGGTCCAAATGAAAGCAATGAAGTGGGGTCCATTTTCCTAATTAGGCATTTTATTGTGCAAACATATGAATTGGGCGCAACAATCGAGAAAAAGGGCACGTGGATCTCAGGTAAGAAATCTCGGAACGTCTTTTAAAATGCTTCCAATAAAATGTGTTTCCAAGGTTCTGAAATATTAAGTTTTTGGATGATAAATCTCAGAATATATATTTAAGATGCTTCTGATATAGTATAGATACAAGAGTTCGATAAACTTGAAAGTTTGAAGTCACGAGGAAAAGATCTCAGAAAGGTTATTTTCCTAAAAATTAAATGTAAAGCTGAGGACCGAGATTCTCATATTTACCAGTTATAGGCTTTGAATCATCTCAGGAGGAAGAAATGTGACTAAAGTGGCTGTAAGATAAATGAGTGTAGTGCTAAGATTCAACTCAACTCGGAAAATGTAAGATTCAGAATGGGCAGAGGTCAAATCATGGGCGAGAGTAATTTTACAACTTGTTGTAAGATTTTTTGTGATATTCCTTTGCCTATGGAAAATATGAACAAGAAAGAGTCTAACATTCTATTTCAATTGCAAAAAGGAGAAATAAAAACTATTATTGACCATCTTACATTTTTTAAAGAAAGGAAATATGGAGAGAAGCATTGATGTAGAGTACAAAATTTCAAATTAGAAAGCAGATACTTCCCTGAACATTTTTATAACTTGGAAAAAGTTAATCGTTCGCTTTATTCTTCTATCTGTATTGTTAAAAGAAGAAACAACCCAAAACAACAACTAACTAAACTAATTCTAACCCTATCCTAACCAGATGAAAAGAACATAACTAGGTATAGTCATATTTCCAATGTAACCATTCCAACATTTTATTTCCTACGTGTATGTAAAGGTAAAATATCAATAACAAAAATATAATTAAATCAACAAAAATAAATCTGAATGCATTATATACACTTATTGCTAACATATTTACAGAAAGAAGCTTATTTGAAATCAACCTCTCTTGTATATTTTCCAGTAACCAAATTTCTATGGGACCATAAAAATATGAATGAATATTTGATAGAGAATGGAAGAGATAAAATGAAAGAGATGTTGAACAATCATTATTATTATGTGCATAAGACAAACTATTAGCAATCTTCTATGATAGTAAAGTTTCCAAATAACTATCAAATGGACAATGAAGTGTGAATGGAAATTTAATGGATTCAACAGAAGATCATTAATTGGATTAGATGGCTAGTCATATTTTGAAGTTACACTCTCAAGCGCTCTTTTTTGTTGGAAATTCCTTTGAGAAGAAGGAGACAACTAACATGAGATGAACAACAAATGAAATTGGAAGAGTAAAAGCTCTTGACGTTCATGATTATGATAAGAGTTTTACTATCTAAATTGGAGTTGAGTAGGTGGAAGTCCAATAAAACAACTCCAAAGTGGTCACTTAAAAGGAGCCCTTGAAATATGATAAAAAATTATAACACGTAGAATTAAAGAAGCAATTTATTGTAGGCACTCCTTCTAGTGCCAAAAATGTTGATGGCCAAAAATGACCTCATCCACATTAGGGAAGTCCACCCGGTCAGAGCCCCAAATTAGACACTTATTCGTTTTTGTAATGGCTCCAACTGGTTCAGTTGGGTCTAGTTACCCCTTCTCTCTACATGTTAGCTTCTAGTTTATCTATTACTCACCAACAGAAAAAGAGAAATCAGATCTTCCCTCTTGTTGTGCACATGCAGGCAAGAAAATCCTTAAACTGACTTAAGGGTTCAGCGAAACTACAACTAAGGTTTTCCCCTTTGTAAGGGGACTTCTAGAAATGTAGTGATTAAATCTATATGCAAAATTATTCTAAGATGCAGGCAAAGAATCTATATCTATCTTGAATTATAAAATGATAGTTTTCTTTCAATTCAAGAGCATATGAACTAACTAACCGGGGGAAGAGGACTGTTTATATAATGATTGAATTTAGAAAATGAGATTAAATTGTAATATGCAAAATAGTTTTCATTTTACAATTTAATAGATTGCTTTATTCAAATCGAATTTACTTAAATAAATAGTTATCAAAGAAAATTAGAGATACATGCCTGAATCCAATAAAATAATTGAATTCATTATATGTTTTTCATTAATTAAAGAAGTAGTTCATTCAATTAATGAAAGAGAAAACAAAATGGGAATGTATTTAAACAATAAATAGTTACTGATCAGTACATTCATATTTCAATGAATTCATATTAATTCTAATTTTGTTCTATTCCTCATAGATAAATCCTACAAAAATTCAATAACATAAAACAATCGATACAATAATAGTACTCAATATGAGAGTGCAATGCACTATTTAGAACAAAAATTAAAACCAATTAGATAAATTATCGAAATAGCAGATTAACTTACAATCCAAACAAGAGTGCATTGGAATGAAAATTTATTAAACTCATACCAGAACTTCCTTACAAATTTTGCAGTCCAAGAGAAATTGCAGCTCCTTGGAGAAATTGCTTACAGTAGTACAAAACAATATTCTCTTTCACGGCTCAAAATGCTCTATCTCTCCATTATTCAACTTACAATACACTACAAAAGTGTAAATGCACAACAAGAAAAATCATAGAATTTTCCCCAAATACCTCATTGTTACACTGAATTTTGTCACCTTGACTATCTGCAGTTTATGTGGCCTCATCAATAGCCACATTGTCCTCTTTGTCAAGCCCCATACCTCTGCTCTTCATGTCAAAACTTCAAAGAGAGAGAAAGTCACTTGAAAACATGTTTATCTCTGGGTACGCAGGTTCTCTCTACCTTGCCTGCGTGGACGCACTCCAAATACATTAGACCTGCGTAGTAATATGCTCTGTAAGCTAAAGCTAGGGTGCGTACCCTTGTAAAGGTCAAAAGGTGCAAGTTTCATCTTTAAAAAGTTACTTGTGGTCACTTCTAGAGCCTTCTAGAAGAGTTTTTGACGTGTATTGAGCGCCTCCAGATGGTTCATGCACCCCAATGATAGAGGAGCTTATCCCATCAAGAGAGGAGCTACCCCATCCAAAAGAGGGAGTATCCCATTGATGTTGGAACTGAATAACCTCTTCTAAAATACTATAAATACAGGCATTGGGCCAAAGGAGGGGAGGTTGAAAGCTGAACATTCTATAGGGTAAATGCTGCTGGAATTAGGACTTCCATTTGTTGACTTGTGAGGAGAGATCACTATCCTTCCTTGTTGCCATAGTGGGAGTGGGTGAGCTTGTCAAAGTAGAGGAAATCTCTTGCTGGACCCTGGGAGGAGCTTGCACGACACCAAGGCTCAGGTTGTAATGGTTCCTTTGATTATTTAATACAAATAAGTCCATTCTTCTCAATGATTTGTTAATGAATTATTTCATGTATTCCTTGGTCAATATGATAGATATGCTTTATTTTATGATGAATATTCAGATGCTATGTAATCGTTTGTTTTGTCAGTGTATGCAGGTCTGAAAGTGAAGGAGGAGCTCATCTGGATCAGCAAGGCTGGACTGCTACAACAAGCGTGGGACCTAAGGTAAGATCGAAAACATTTGAATTCTCATAGAATGATGTGTATCTAGAGAAGGATAGCTCTTGTTTGGTTTGTTTTTCATTAGAGAGTCTTAGACTCCTAGGAAGGTTGGATTTGTCCGCAAATATAACTCATTCCGTGTGACAAATTGGCGACTCCACTGGGGAATCCATTGTTGGTCTTGATTTTT
>APFE030646993.1:9332-29224 GCA_000404065.3 Pinus taeda
AATATTATTATTAACTATTGTAACAAAAATATTATTATTAATTTTGATTTTACTTAATCCTTAAGAGTCCTAGGTCTTAATAAAAAAAAGTGTTAAAGAGTTTTCTATCCTTTACAACCAAGCCATTTTAACTATTGCAACGAAAATATTATTATTAACTTTGATTTTATTTAACCCTTAAGAATCCTAGGTCTTGAGAAAAAAACAGAAGTGTTGAAGAGTTTCTATCATTTACAACCAACATGGTTTTTAACTATTGCAACAAAAAATTACTATTAACTTTGATTTTACTTAACCCTTAAGAATCCTAGGTCTTGATAAAAAACAAAAGTGTTGAAGAGTTTCTATATTTTACAACCAAGATAGAACCACACTTGTCACGCCCCCAAGCCTATGGTGGTCTTTCAATCGTGCTAGCGAGATGCGGCACCATCGAACACTTTCTTTTTAACAATACTTGTGCACATGGACTACGCCTAATTCACAACCGTGTACTTAGTTTGTGTTTCGCAACCAAGTATAATATGCAATTAACCTTTATATCAATGAACACCCATACTTATTCATTATCCACAACAATTATAAAAGAAGAAAACAATTGCACGATATAAGGGGAGGGGCAACTCCGGTAACAAGTCTGCCCGACAATATATTATATCAGTTTTCCAATAATACAATCATCACAAGTAATGCTTGGCAAACTCTAAGCCAATACTTAGTTTCTTTTACAACATAGGAAAAACAACCTTTACAACAATCGTGCCACTCTTGCACAGTAAGAGGTTACTCACCCGAGACACCAAGAACTCCTCCTCAAGCCCTGCACAATTCTGCACCTTCGTCACCCGCTCACGGCACACCTTGCCAACCAACCATAACCAAGAGCCAACTGCGCACTCTCCAAGTGATGCGCATGAGCTATGCGCATTTCCCCGGCTAAATCTGCACACTTCTCTTGCTATGCAAGCTCTCCAAGTGTTGTACAAATGAGTGTGATCGAATGTGATGTCAAAACAAGTCCAACGCTATCAAATATATAGCCATCGTTGGAGGGTGGTCGCTCGCCCAGCCGACCCCCTAAACAGTGGCTTGCACACTTCCATAACGCCCTGGAATGATGTCGGCCAACCCCATACGAACACCTTCGTATCGTGGGTATAAATCCTCCCAACGCTCCACGCATTTTCCAAGTGGCGCAAAGTCGCTATATTGTATCATCGCTCCAAACTCGTTTGTTTGTCGCATTGTCGTTCAAGCCCGCCCGGCTCTCCGCCTGCGTGTGGTCGTGCACACCCGCCCGGCGTGTGCACACCCGGGCGCCTGGTGCCCGCCCGTCGCACTTCAACGAGGGCGTTACAACCCTCGTCGTGATGACGAACCACACTAGTCGGTTCGAAACACCTCGACAAATGCATTCTAATGTGATTTACGCCGAAAAATATTCTCAAAAAACTTGATATGGATCACAGAAGCCTAAACTCAACAACCAAGATAGTTTTTCTAAAATTAGGTATGCTTTGAAAATCTCTAAGAAATTGGTGGGCGTTCAGACATTAATTTTTTTAAATTTATTAAAAGTCAATGCAATCTAACAAACTCTCTAACACACTACAGTTGTTGATAAGAATTTAGACGATGCATGTAATAGTTCTGGTTAAAAATCCATGTAAAAATATATAATACCAAGCTAAATGATGGGAAAAACATCCTAGTGGGTGTTCATTTCAGTTATTATGGCTAAAGGAAATAGGCAAAGGCAATGGAAAAGGCTTTAAAAAGGAAAAATGACATTTTTGGCACATTTATTTATGAAAATAATGGACATTAGGAGAAAAGGAAACTGAAAGGTCACATGTTGCATGTGAGGAGGAAAATAATGGAAAATGAAAAAAATAGAGGCCTAATTGATAAAAAGGCTTCTAAGAATCAGTTTGTAACCTTTTTTTTTTTTCAGTTCAATTTTGGAGATCTCTCATTATTCTATCTCGTTCTCACTCACTCTTGGACACTAGAGTTCTTTTGGAACACTTTGGCATTGGATCAAGAAAGGCAAAGAAGGCAACAGGAAGGAAGGAGCAAGCAAGGAAGCGCAAGATCAAGCAACTGCAACAAGATTCTTTGCAGGTATCAATTTGCATGTGTGCTTTCCTTACTAGATTTGGCATGCATGGTATTGCATGTGGTTCTTTTTTTGTTATGGCATAGGTTTTTCCAGGTGTGACAGTGTTTTCAACCTAGCCTTTCCATTTCAAATAGCCATGGTGTGATGGGGTTTTCATGTTTTGGTTGAGATGGATTGCCGGATAGATTCAAAGTTGAGTGAGGTGGATCTCTAAACAATAGAACACATGGCCCAGTAACCCCTAAACAAGACTGTGGGTTGGGGTAAAGCTAGATTTTGTGTTGCCTCGGTGGGCATAGGAATCCTTGACCGATGAATGGCGGGATATACGATAAAGCCTAGAGGTGGTTGCCCTTGATTAGGCCTAGGAATCCTTGCCAGTGAATGGTGGGAATATGGTAAATCCTAGAGGGTGGTGTCTTGGTTTAGGGCCTAGTTATCCCTGGATCAAACTGTGGATTGCAATAAACCCTGAGAGACTAGGAGACAGGGAAATTCCTCATGGTGTAGGTGGAGAAATTAGGTGGCATTCATGCTTGTTTTAGCCTAGTGATATGGTGGAGATCATGGTAAAGCCTATTATTATTACATGTTATTGTGTTGGCCTAGTGATATGTTGTGGATTACGGTAAAGCCTGGTTTCTATTGATGAAGATGAGATGGTTTAGCCTCGGGATTCCCTAGTTGGTTCTTTTGGTTTGATTCCCACATTTGTGCTTGGAATATGCAATGGGGGTGAATGGATGAAGAGAGAATTGGCTTAGCCATTCTATGGTCAGGTGGAATGTAGTAGTCCCATCCCTGGTTGGATTTTGCATTCATTAATAAAAGGTTCTTTCATTGATATCTAATGTATAAATGTACTAGTTTATATGTGGACTTTATGGTTGATGTATCCTTGATATTTCTGTTGTTATTATGTTGGTTATAAGCATGTATTATGACAATGATGATGTATGGTTTTCCTCATGTTTTGATTTGTAAATGAATGAGCAATGTATCTATGACCTAATAGATGATAATGCAATGAATGATATAAGGGAACAATGCTTCTTAGAGATTCTCAGATAAGTATGAGGCCCCTATGCTTAAATCTTTTGTTTACATGTGTAGATTACATATTTGTTATATGTTTGACGAAATGTCTATCATGGTTCATAGGGGTCTAATCAAGGGATTTTAAAGTAATTTCATTTGTATCATCATTCGGTTGTTATCTTCTAGTTCTAAAAATGGCATTGAGTTCTAGGCAGTGTGATGGGAATGAGATTTTGGGGGTTAATCAAAATCCCATTTCCTTTAAAAATTGATCTTAAGGCTTGTGGGTATGGGCCCCCTAAGCCTGTCATAAGCGTTTTGAGGCTATAAGCCTTTAATCATGGACCTTTCAACATTATCAGAGCCTTTAATATAGACATTCAAGCCTTAAAACCCCGCAATCCATTTAACTATCAGAATATGGGAATACTCGGGAAACCATGGAAATCCTGCTTCAAACATACATGTCGAACCTCAAATAATAATAAACCTACGTTCATAACTATCGGCGGATCCATTCCTTCATGCCATTCCGCAGCGCCGCTCCAACCTCCGATCTTTGATCCTTCCGACGGCCTAATCGTCGATTGGTCTATCGGCGACATTGCCATATCGTTGATAGAAGTTGACTCCTATCGCCGATAAATCGCAAATGTTGATCACCGATTATCACTGTCGGCAATATCACAACACACATAACTATTGACCCTTGGCACCTCCGATCTCCAATATGCGATTAGATCGTGACCGTTGATCTAGCCATGATCCAACGGTCCACGATTAATCACGCCCGTTCATTGCCATTTCCCCAAGGCATGGTTGCGATTTGATCTTTTAATTTGGGTTTTCGATCTTCAAGATCCGTTGGTTGCTGAGCGTTAACACTTAGCTTCTCCGTTCGCCTCTTTATTTCAGTTTTACACTATTTTATGCAAGTTTATGTGTTAAACATAGTTCCTCCATAGTCTGCCAAAGCGTGCATAACTTCCATTAGTATCTTTGGATTGCCATCACGCCTGATGGTCGATCAACACATCAAAATTGGGATTTAATCCTCGGCACACACATATAAAAAAATAGAGTGGGAAAATCCAAAATATATATATATATGTTATATTATATTATTAGTTTATATATATATATATATATAATATATATATATATAATATATATATATTATAATATACAGTTCTATACATGTATACATACATACATACATACACACACACACACATATATATATATATATATGAAGACAGACAGGTGCACAGTTCAACATAAACACACATTCTATTAACACGACACGATTACAATCCTAAGGCATTTTAGCCTTAGCAACAGTTCTCCTATCGACTACATCTTGTCTATTTACTGCTCTCTCTATATATATCCTCTGTTGAAAGCGCAGGTTCATATATATAAGAAGTGTTAGATTGGATCACTACAAAGGATCCGATCACATCCCCTCCTTTATTTGCTCCAACAAAATCCCTAAAGCTCTATAATGCATGCATATGGTAGAATATAATAATAACAAGTCTTCGAGAGACTTTTATCCATCTTTTTCCATCTTTAAATCTATTTTAAAACAAATTTTTTTCCTTGCTTTACTCCCTTGGTCCACGTCTTTCTCTTTTTCTGATTTTGGATTCCTCCCTTTGTCTAAGGGTGCTAGATGCTCCAGCATCAAACTCCCGAGGCACAAAATTTTATGACCTCCTAGTCATATGCTTCTCCTTGTCCTTAGCAATTCCACCCACTACATTTCTTCAGTGGAACTGACTTCATGGTCTTCTGTGAGATGCAACCAAACCTCTGCAGTAATAGTCTCCTTCTGCTACATGATACCTCACCAAGCTCTCCTCTAGACTTGGACTTTTGGCATCCTTTAGGTTCTCTCCTCTGGACTTGGTCTTTCGACATCCTTCAGGTTTTCTTCTCTGGAACCAATTGAGCACACCTTGCTCTAGGTTTGCTGCAATCTTCTTTGTTGAGATTGCAACAAGATGATGGAGCTTAGTGAAAGGAGTTGCTTTCACTAAGTGGGCCCGCAGGCAAATTATGGTACAAAGTCTATTTTTAGACTATGTCTATTTTTAGACATATGGATCATGTCTATGAATTGCAGGATGCTGTTTATGGATGATTGGTCAAGTTGGAAAAAATAGATGGACTTCTATTTTTAGACAATAGCGGTGACACTGTCAAGTCTAATTATAGAGCAGTGAAATATTATTAGCTTATAATAATATTTAGACTATAAACTTTATCTTATTCTCTTGGAGCACTTCAGTTTGAGCTACAAATGTGGCACATGCAGCTGTCAGAAGGAAATGCGTTTTCTTTGTGGGTCAGTTGAGTTGTTGCATGCATGACTTCAGTTAGAGCTCAATCAGTTGAGTTTGGTGGAGTTGATTGTGGAGTTGATGGAGTTGTGTTCAGTTTGACTTGGTTAAACTAGTTGTAATTAGTCTAACTGCAATAGACTAATGATGAGTTGTTAAACTAATTATTAACTCATAATGCAACTAAAGAATACATTAGTTAACTCAGTTGCATGTTCAGTTCAGCAGGGACAGGTGTTAGAGGATCAGATTGCTATCAGTTTTGACTATAGTTGTGCATGAGGATTTGCACAATCAATGGGATTGAGTTATGCCAATGAGAATTGGCCAATACCAAGTGATTATAGCCTCTGCTCACGTGATTCCCAGTGTGAGTGATTCTTTTGAGGTAAATACGAGTTTGGTTAAACCATTCTCATCCATTTTTGAGCAGGTATTGAGGAGTGGAGGCAGGCAAGCAGTGGAATAGATTTGGAGATCAGATCTGAGCTGTATTGTGTGTAATAGGTGGAGATAGTGCTGGATACTTGTGAGAATTATTGACTATTGTAATGTTACATGTTCTCAATCATTAATATACAGATAGTGTGGGGTTTTCAGCTGTAAGCTTTCCCCGGGTTACATACTGTGTTAATGTGTGCATGCTCTTGATGTTTTATTGTTATTGATGATGCTATATTGATGATCAACGTAGAGGAGCTTATGTATTGTGTATGTATTCCATAATAGTACATGATCAGGATAATCTCCATTGAATATGTGTTTATTATTCAAAATTTCTACATCCTTATCATATCCAAGCCCCGTTATGTGCTTGTTATGGACAAGCTCTTCCCAAAGTCTAATGATGGGCTTGGGAAGTGTAGGTCGGAATTCTAAATCTGCATGCACATCTACTCTTGAATCAATCTCAAATTTATTGTCTTAATTAGTTTTTGCATGCTGATGGGAGTCAATTTCTGACTCAAAAAGGGAATTGTTCTGAACATAAACAAGTTCAGAATGATGACTATACTTCTGTAACTCCTCTTCTTGTAGCTATGTTTCAAGATGCAAAAACTTTATCTTTTCATGTGCATTATGCAAACAAGTATGAATGCCAAAGAGAGTGTATTTGTTGATGTGTACCATCCTGTCAACATTGGAATGTATTAGAGTACTTAACATATCTAATATATCATCAAGTCTTGCCATCTTCTCAACAAATCAAGTCAACAAATGATTAAATAATGATAAAAAGATAAACATCAACTTGAGAAAATATCTCTGCAAACTTTGTTTTCGCAATGAAACTAATCCCCAATGGAATGGATTTCATGCATTCATGGTGGATATCACCTCTGAAAACAAAAGGAGCTTAAGAATTAAAAATAGTATAGTCATAAAGGCTTCTTTATGAGCGAAAACTTCTCACAACAAATATATCTCTCCCACACTCAGCACCTTCCTCTGCTTAATGCCACCATGAAATTGAATACACAAATGCTATTGCTATTGGGATGCTAAATAAACATAGACAGGGATTTAGAAAACATCAGAAAATGGGTTTTGAACAAATGAATGAGCGCATGCAATTCTTCCCAATCTACAACATAAATGGTTCTCTAACAATTTTGAAAATCAAAATTGATTGGATTTCAATGATTTTTTCCTTGTAGCACGCGCACAACAAATTCAAATCATATTTCAGTATCTATTGATAGCCCAAGTTACTTGAATTCTTTGTGGTAGTGTATTGATCTCAGTAAACCCATTTACAAAACCAAGAAGATTTAACTTTGATGCTATATGGCTTCCGAACCAGAGGATTCTTTCATAGAGAAGTATCTACAAGGAAAAATTCCAGAGACCAAAAGAGGTTTAAGAGCACCTAATTTAGTGCTTAGGCCATTCGGGTTTGAAGTGGATTTGTCTAGCTCTGATCAAGTATCATGGTGTTTTACTATCACCCAATGCTGCTGCCAGTCTTTCGATGTTCTTCATGGAGCGGTATCTTCCCTGGTTTCAGAGGCTCTTGCAAGTATGGGTGCTCACATTTCTTCTGGATTCAAGAGGATTCAAGGTGATACCAGACACCGTTCTCAAATTGAATTTATACACAATAAATTTATTTTTCCGAATGCACCTCCACCGACTGACGTGGAAACATACCAATCACCAAGGGTTATTGATCTTTGAAACAAAACAGTAAAAGGACTATCATGTTCAACATAT
Source organism: Pinus taeda (assembly GCA_000404065.3). Taxonomy (NCBI): domain Eukaryota; kingdom Viridiplantae; phylum Streptophyta; class Pinopsida; order Pinales; family Pinaceae; genus Pinus; species Pinus taeda. The sequence goes on from APFE030646993.1 coordinate 17,052, forward strand.
TTTTTTGTATTCTTTGCACAGGTGATGGGTCCGAACGATTTCCAGTTACATTGCTAAATATGATAGAAAGGCTCTCGGTATGCCAAAGATATGGTGACTTATGGGAGGAGGAGCGCTCTGTGTACTAGAACCACGTCAATGTTATTTACTGTGGGACACTAATGTAATAACAGTGGGAGAGGGGACCACATATATTTACATTTAAAACAAGCATTAAGAACTAAGGTATTTACTGTGCAACAGAGGGCTGAGACAATGCAAGGGAAGGGGGGTATTTACTATGCAACGAAGTTATATGAGTACAGGTTCATAACTATGGCAGAGTTATATGAGCGCAAGTTCGTAAGTGGTGGTATGGACCGGAGTTGAGAGAGGCATGACGAGTCAATGTAATACTAGCCATGAGGAGTAATATGAGCATCGAGTAGTATGGGGAGATAGGAGTTAACGTAGATGATCAGGCATTATGTCGTTATATAATGTTGCAACACAATATCATAGTATTAAAACTAGGAGTTGGGAGAGTGACTTTTGCAGGTGAGTGGTATGGGAAGGAGGCAGGGCCACCAAGTGATGCCACAACACAATATTACCACACTGTTATATATTAAAAACGATGGAGTATAGAGTGGCGGTGGAAGCTATGACAAGCAAACATTCAACACATGAGGAGTCGGGATCTCGGTGGAACCTCCAGGATATTGACTGTGTAATGTCGCAGGGAGGCCAGAAGCAACCAAAAATGTGTTACAATATGGCACACATTAACGCATTACGAGTCATAGAATACTAGTTGCACATACCAATCAATGCATCAATGTTCATCGCACTAGTGTTCACCACACCAACGTTAAATCGAAGGCATCTCACATGTATTGCATCGCACCAGATAAATTCCTCTGCACATCGAGAATGCCAATAGATACATACATGCTCAATGCATCTAGAGAAATCCGTAACCAACAATCACAAAACACAGTTCGAGACTATGCCCACTCACTTAGAAACGCTCTTCCAAATATGCACAGAGATGCCACAAAACAAGTGGCTCAAATATGAGCAAGGAAGGACATCGCCTGCTCTAATACCATTTTAAAGACATACATGGAAGACACAAAATATGAATGATAAACATTGACATTTCATATCTTATTCACAATGATACATATTTATAATACATAGGAGTGACCCTTGGTTTCATATTCCAAGTGGTCCCTTGGAATCCCTTTGGTTGTTCAGCTTCCACACCAAACCCTAGAGGATTAGGTGTCAAAAACATTCAGTTGAGATTTGGATTTCCAGATGGTTTTAGAATCGGGTGAGGTGGTCTTAGGAAAATTCCCAAGGGACTAGGAATCCCTTAACCAGTTTTGGCGGGATTGGAGTAAATCTTGAGGGTGGAGACAAACAAATTCCTCAACGTATTGGCAAAGAAATTACGAGGAATCCAAGCTTGTCATGGGCCTAGTTATCCCTTGACTTGTTTTGGCAGGATTGCAATAAATCATGAGGGTGGAGGTGGTTTAATCTCCAGATAACCCTAGTTGTTTATGTGCTTGTTTTCAGCCTAATGATCCCTTGACTTGTTTTGATAGGATCATGGTAAATCCTGAGGTTGGAGGTGGCTTAATATCTGGGAGCCCTAGTTTTTTGCCTTGAGTCCCACATTCATGCTTTGAATAAGGCATGAGGGTGATTGGTTGAAAGAAATATTTGGTTCAACCTAATCTATGTTCGAGTGGTACGTGGAGTCCCTGACTTTGTTGGATTTTGTATATGTTAATAATAACTCTTTTACTCTTGTATTTCATGAGTATTTGTACTTGCTATTATGTGGATTTGATGGTTTTTCTGCTATGGTTATTATTATGGTTATATGCTAGTTATAAACATGGTTTCATAATAGGTTCTAACTATGGCTATTGACATTTTTAATTAATTGATGAATGGTTAAGGAATGCATGAGCTAACAAATTCTATTGCAACTATTATGAGAGGGCATTGACCTTCTTGATGATTCTCATATAAACATTAGATCCCTATGTTTAGATATGCGTTCATGACCTATAGATTACATATTCTTGATGTGTTTGAAAAAATGACTTTCATGCTTAGGCTTGGTTAGGTCAAGTCTCTAACTCAAGTTTGAATGTTTAGCCTTGTCTTTATGCCAATTTTGTATCTGATAAGTTACATGAATTTTTGGGCAGTGGTCTGGAGGCTGACTTGGAATTTAGGCTGAAAATTCAGGACCACATGCTCCTAACTGGAATTTTGGGTTGCAACCGCATGGATGCAAGCTTGTGCATGCAGTTGGAGGCTTCCAAACGCTTAGAGGCCTTTATATGGCTGTGGTTGAAGGCCCAAGGCATAAAAGGAGGGATCTAGATTAGGGTTTGGCCACCTGGGATGGTTTCTTAGCCCTTGAGTGTCATGTAGCACCTATAGGATGTTATGAAAGGCCAGTTTGTCATCAGTTGTCGGCCCACTTCCTTAATGGGATCTAGGAGATCAGGTCATGCCATAGTATCCCTAAGCTCATGTTTACCCCGACAAGTTGGTTAAAGTGAGTAAATGTGGGAGGGGTGGTTACACCAAACAAGATTAAAAAACCCAAACTCACAGTCTTAGAAAATGCTTATTGTAAGCGCTACAAAATATTTTTGCAGCGCAGTCAAAATCCTGTAGGTGCTACAAAATATTTTCGTAGCACCCTAAAAAATATGTATTTTTGTATTTCAAGAAGATAAAACGAATCAGGCCTTCAAAGAATCAATTAAACAAGAAATATATTTTCTCCTTATCATTAAACAAGACCTCATTCGCCCCCCTTCATTGGGATTTACAACTCTAACTCGAATTTACTGGACAAGGACGAATCTGCAAGATTTTCATAAGGTGTTCTATTTTCTACGCACATGAAGACTCTTGAATTTCAACAACATGAACGGGAATTGACCAACATACCCAAACATACCATGCATACCTACATATACTTCACAAACCATCTATACGCAACAAAGTTCACTATCTTCAAAAGAGTTGTCATTCGTCACCAGAAATCGACACACACATCAACATCTACAACGCATAGTCCAATTTCTAATGGGCATGCAACATCTTAGAAATTCTCACAAGCTCTCATATGGCACTACCATATACCAATAGTGATTATAATCATTCATTGACTCACAATCAAACATTCTAAATGCTTCAGCAACCACTATGACAACCATGTGAAGCTGACACTTAGTACGCATAGGGGTGAATATGTTCAACTCTAGACCATATTTGAACAAACAATCAATCTCGTTCCTAAGGTGTACAGTCACCACATTTCTTGACACATCCAGATTCAACATCAAGGTATACAACCATGACATTTCTTAATACATGCATATTCTCACTATAAATTGATTCAATAAGTGCAACCCTCACAAAGCAAGTTAACATTACATTGACATAGAAATAAACATGTACAGTGGCATTAAACAATTTGTTCATTAATCAAATCCATTCATACATTAAATTTTCGAAATTTACAATGTGGGAATATGCAACCCAGGCCTCTCTTCCTATGCCTCTTCCCCTGGCGCTGTAGCTTCTCCTTCCTCCTCATTCTCTCTTCTTCTGGTGCACACTCTACTCTTCTTCTCAAACATTAATTTCTTTATAAATAAATCTAACATGGAATAACTAAGAGTCACAAGTGATGATTCATTTCCCCTTCTTAAAAAATAGGGAGACTAAAATTACATTTACATTAGGAAATATTTCCTCCAACTTATTTTTAAAACAAAACCCACATCATAATGCAAATATCTACAAAACATTTAAAATTTCTCACAACATCATCACGTGACCACCTCATCACAATGGCAAGCTCCGGTCCAGTTTTCATCAAACTTTGTGCTTCATCTATGCACCTATATCAAACCCCCAAGGTAAAAAAATATATACCTCCTGGTAATATGGATCTGGTCTTATTGAAAAACTTCAACCTGTGAGTTTCAATATGCCTCTATAGTAACAAGTCTCCACCTTGCTACACAATACCTCACCAAACTTTCCCCTGGGTTTGGGATTTCGACATCTTCCTGGTTCTCTTTTGCGGAACCCCGTGAGCACTCCTTGCTCTAGGATGTTGCAAATCTCCTCACATTCCTCTATTGTCACCTGCACAGTGAAAAAAATCTCTTACCAAATCCTTAACTCAACTTGTACCTTATTTTACCACTTCTACTATGAACTATGAACTTTATTTGCCGCCAAACTATTTAAACTTGCCAATACATTGCTCAAAACTTCTTGAGCATCATAGGTCGTATCTTCATACAACTAATTGTACCTTCCTACTTTCCTTTCATCAATTTCATCTTCTAACTCAATCCTTGGTTGAAACTTGTTTTCTTCAGGCTACTCATCAAATCTTAATCTACTTCATCACAAGTGTCCATCACCCTTAAGTTGTCCTTCCATGGATACAACTCAACTCCCTTGAGATTTTCCTCTACTGAAAATTTATCTTTGTCTCAGCTTCACCTACAAGAAATTATTTTTCACGTTCTTCTGGAAACTTCATATGTAACCCTGTTTTTCCTCATCTTTATGTAGCATTCCTTTCATTATCTCTAGCTATAATTTGATTTCATCTACCTATCTATCAAGTTTCTCCTAACTTGATCTACTATGGCTTCTATCTAAACCTTCAGTAATCACAGATCTCTTTCTTCTATGAGATTCTCCCTACTCACTGTGAGTTGCACATAAGCCACTGCAACAAGTTGACTCTATCAACATGTTTGTAAATACCATACTAAACTCTTCCATGCCTAGTCTTCTCTAGATATTTTTGTTGACTCCTTCCTCTAGAATCTTCATCTGAACACTCTCTTCTCTTTTGGCTTATGCATGTAATTATTCACATTCTTCCTCTGAGAAATTTGTTGTTCTTCCCCACTTTCTACCACAAGGTTCCTTGCCATCATCCTCAGTTGCAAACACTTATCATTGCTACTTGTAATCAACACTCAATCCAAAATTGACTGAAAACAAATACCTTTACTTCTCTGTTTAATCTTCACTTGAACACACAACTGCTGCTGCAAAATTCTTCTTATTGTTGTCATCTCTTTGTTGTTGCAGACCTTCATATTCAACACCATTCTTCTTTCTCATAACTCTGGTCATCTTAAATTTCTTATAGCAATGGTTTCACATGATTGAGTTTTGTTCTTAACTCAACCATCTCCTTCTCAAATCCTTCATCACTCGCTTCTTTAGCACTTTTCTTCTTTTTCTTTTGACTTTCCTATGAACCCCTGCTATGACTAATAACAATCATCTTCATCTCTTCCTTTTGTGAACTCTCCTTGTCTGCTAGTGAGATGAAACTAGCCTTTCTTTTCCCTGTAACAAGTCTGCTACTTGTCACCTATACCAAGTCATCCTCCTAGTATCTTCTCTTCTCCAGGTTCTCTGCAGTACAACCTCTTCTTGAGCTTTCAAAGTTGTTGGTTGCTGCATCTTCAACCGCTCACTCTTCTTAGCTTTGTTGTTGGGTTCTGTCACCATTTATTCATCCAAGTACTTTTCCTTCTCCTTCTCCTTTGAAATAGCTTACTTTCTATGATAGTTGCTACCAATTCAGTCCTGCAAACACAATTCTTTTAATGACCGAATTAGCATAAACATCATATTCAATTTCATAAGGTCTATAACAAAATCTCATCTTCCACTATTTTATGAATCAATTCCTCTTCAACCAGTGCACTTGTTCTTTTTCAAAAGAATATCAACTCTTCAATTCCCTAAAATCACCTCATTTATTGCTATAAGGTTCCTTTTATCTTCAACCTCTTTGCACTGTCAAGTTGTCTTCAAACATGCAAGCATCTCCCACATCAATTCATTTCACTTCCAATTGTACTAAAATCCAATATCTGCTATTATGGCTACATCACCAAAGAGAAACCGATTCTAATTCAAGGTAGACCCCATCCACTATTTCTACACAACAACTCACAATCAGAAAACCTCAATTCAACAAAGACTTACCTCAACCTGCTATAAAACCCACTTCCTCCAAGAGCTTCTTGTATCTTTCTCCAAGAGATGTAAAAATGAAAGTTTTACATGGTTATGACATTCTCCAAAAATATAACTGAGCTCTGATACCACTTTATGAGGACAGACTGGCTTGCCCTGACTACCCATAACCCAGGATATTCCAACACAAACACCCACAACTCTATATTTAAACACATTATGGATTTTCAACAAATTATTTAAAATATGTATTCAAAAGAAGAATGGAGATTTCCTTTGCCAAGTTTCATGAAATATCTCTCTCAAGACTTCCAACCCTCTTATTTACCTCACCCAACTCACATGGGGTTCACTTATCAATTAATACATCGAGCAGGCCAAACAAGCTTCAAAAACCCAAACTCACAGTCCTAGAAAATGCTTGTTGTAGGCACTGCAAAAATATTTTCGCAGTGTAATCAAAATCCTGCAGGTGCTGCAAAATATTTTCATACCGCCCTAAAAAATCCGTCTTTTTGTATTCTAGGAAGCTGAAACAATTCATCCCTTCATAGAATCAATTACTCACAACCTAGACTTTATCCTTATCATTCACAAGACCTCATTAACCCTCTTTCACGGGGATTCACAAATCTAACTCGAATTTACTAGACATGGACAAATCTGCAAGATTTCATATGGTGTTATATTTTCTACGCACATGAAGACTCTTCACATTCAACAAAAATAAAGGGAATCGACGAACGTACCCACACATACCACTCAACCCTACATATGATGCACAAACCATATATACACAACAAAATTCATTGTCTTCAACAAAGTTGACAGTCTTCACCATAAATCGATAGACACATCAACATCTACAACGCAGGGTATAAGTTCTAATGGGCATACAACATCTTATAAATGCTCACAATCTCTCATACAACACTACCATATACCAGTAGTGATTATACTCATTCATAGACTTGCAATCACACATTCTAAACACTTTAGCAACCCTCATGATAACCATGTGAATCTACGAATTAGTGCACACATGGGTGAATATGTTTAACTCCAGACAATAGTTTAAAAAAGAATCAATCCCGTTCCTAAGGTGTACACTCACCAAATATCTTAACAGATCCAGATTTAACATCAAGGCATACAACCACGACATTTCTCAATACATCCATATTCTTACTATAAATTGACTCAACAAGTGCAACTCTCAACAAATCAAGTTAACATTATACAAATAGAGAAATAAACATGTACAAAGGAAATAAACAAGTTGTTCATTAATCAAGTCCATACATACGTTAAACTCTCCAAATTTACAATTTGGAAATGTGCAGCTCAAGCCTCTCTTCCTCTGTCTCTTCCCCTAGCATTGGAGCTTCTCCATCCTCCCCCTTGTCGATGCCTATGCTGCACACTCTACTCTTCTTCTCAAACACTCATTTATTTATAAAGAAAGCTAACATGGGATAACCAAGAGTCACAAGTGATGATTCATTTCCCCTTCTCACAAAATAGGGAAACTAAAATTACATTACATTAGGAAATATTTCCTCCAACTTATTTTAAAAACAAAATCCACATCCTAAAGCAAATATCTACAAAACTTTTAAAATATTTCCCAACATCATCATGTGAACATCCCATCACATTGGCAAGCTCCAATCCAGTCTTCATCGAACTTTGTACTCCATCGACGCACCCGCATCAAAATGGAAATAAAACAAGTAGGATTGGATAATGTTGTTTATTCCCTTTACTTTGTTATTTTACAAATAATTATTAAATAATGATGTTTATTCCCTTTACCTTGTTATTTTAAAAATAATATATTATTATTTTAATTTGGAAGGAGAAAACAAGTTAATGAAAAAACATCAATGTAGAAAACTTTTATAAAGGTCTCAGAACATGACAACGCAATTGGATTATTAATGAGACAATAGGATGTGATGGTATCCTATGCATATCAAGAGCTTTGATCCCTCTCGATGCTTAGTAGGTCCGAAGTTAAAATGAACTAGAATGAATCTAGACTACACACACACACACTATTCGTAAAACCATGGGTTGTTGAACCCATGAGCCTAAAAACCGATAATCGTAAATTGGCTATTTTATGTCAATTTTATTTTAATTATTAATTTTATGTTTATATAATTTAACCAATTCAAAATGTTTACAAGTCGGGACATGATATTACAACATATCTTCCATATTGTGATGGATAGCGCCTCTTGGTGCAGCGAGAAAATATGATGTGATGCTGTTTATTAGAAAGAATTTCATCGTAAAGCTTAACTTGAAGTTGAAATGTAATAAATTATGAATAATTTTTTAAAAGACAATGAGGTAGAGGTTAGAAATAAGTATTAATTGTTGAAGTCTTTTTTAATTACTAAGTTATTATTTTTTAGCTTTAGGGAATTTTGCATCTTACATAAATATGAGTCTAAATTGCAAGTCTTTCATAGTAGTGGTTAGACATGACAATATAACTAATAGATGAAATGGCTTTCTTAGCTGGAATATGACAATGCAATTTCGAGCAAGATTATGATTTCTTGTTATTTAAAATGCACTTTTGAATGCATGAATGGAATCAACGCCCTTAAAAACCATTGAGGCACTCGAATTTTGCATATTAAACAACTTAACTTATTATTCTTAAAAATCTTTATCGAATTTCAAGAAAAAATGACTAGAAAAAGTGCTAAAAAAAGGGCCATTTCATCTATTAGTTAGACTAGGTTGTAGTTAGAAATTAACATGATGTTAGGAAATTCTTCTATTGGTTGGAATGGATAATTGGTGAAAAATTCAAAAGTATGAAAGTAAGGAGTATTATATGAAGGACACATTGCTTCATGCAAGTCATTCGAATGTGGGGATAGTTGAAAGTAAAGGGGTGAATTGCATCAGGAATTCAATAAAAACGAATTCAAGAGATTGTAATATCTATTTTGAAACAATATTGAATCCACTCAAGCACTCTTTTATTTGTATTTTCGTAAGTCATAATGATGGGATAGTGGTTGCAATTTGGAGACCAACATGTTGCAAAACTAAAATTACAATTGATTGGTCTCATTCTTAAGATTTGAAAAAGTTTGATATTTGTGAAGCCATGCTTTTTGACCATTGGTCTTGGGATAAGTGGCCTCTTTAAATTGATGTGATGTTCTTGAAGTATCAACATGTATATCAAATGCATTTGATTCATGTATTATTCTCAAGCATCTAAACAAACAAAATATCACAGTCCTTTAACCCCACTACTAAAATCACATCAACTAACCACAACAAGGCCACATAAGCATCACACCCATTCATACTTCCTTTATATTTAATGACTTGGAACATTTTCCTAGAAGGTATTATTTTGGGGATTATGGGTAGAAGAGAAAAGGTGCAACACATTGGAAATAAATCTAGGTTTGTGGACATAAACTTTGATCTTTTTATTGTTGAATCATAATTCAATTGGCAAAATAATGTGCAACATTAGAGAGATAATATGGTATAGAAATCGAACAACCAAGAAGTGGAGTATAGTAAATAACATATCATAGTTAGTGGATCGTAATACCAATACAATATAATATTAAAATAAAAGAGAGATACATTGTCAAAGTTAACAATTACATCATTGTGTATCTAGCAAACCTATAGAAAGAACGCTCCTCTACGTAAAACATATGCATGAATATCAAAATACAAGTTTTGTTCTATTAATTTTATATCTCATTATGTATCAATTGATATGAAATCTTGTGTTGCAATATTTCAAATGAAAACTTCTTTATCAAATTTTATCAAAGCCGACATAACAATAATAATACAAGGACACAACAATAACAATAGTGGGCTTCTATGGGGCACACTAATAACAATATGCGGACAATAGGGAAAAATAATAACAATAATGGCTACAATGACAATAGTAATGGGGGAATCACTAGTATTATAGGGACCTAACATATATAATCCATGAAGTCCTAGGAAACTTAGGAAGGAGTGCAAGGATGAGATAAGGAACATAAATGAGTAGATTCTAAAAGACAATCTACCACCATAATAATCACTATTTTGTTTCTTGTTTTTGGAAGTCCCACAATAAAATACATTGAAATGTATATCCAAATTTGTGTTAGGATTAGTAGAGGTTGCAATGCCCTTGGTAACTTTATTGTCTCTCCCTTGTTTCTTTGGAAAGCATCACAAGATGCTACAAAATACTAGATATTTGTTTTCATGCCTTCCTAGAAGAATAAATGCTTAGTTGTTTCATAGGTTTTATAAAATCTAGAGTGACATGTTATTGGTCATGAGTGTTTCTCTTTTGAATGTTGTTGTTTTAGGGTGAATCTTTTCCCAAAACAATGCGCCCTTCATACCACAATGCATCTTGTTTCCATGTACAATTTTTCGGAGGATTGGGATCTATATGAAGTTGTTGGATGGGTTTCCTTGAAGTATTTTTTGGTGTCCATTCCCTATGATATTTCTAAATCCATTTTGGACATGGTAATGATAAGGAAAGTAATGACACGTTCTCTTCAAAGTGTTTATATAAATCATTAACAACAACATTCTCTTCACCCTTCTTATATATGATCTCATAATCATATCCCAACATTTGAACCATTTATGTTGCTCTGGTAAAGACAATTGTTGTTTGAGTAAGTACTTTAGACTATGGTGGTTATTCTTGATCTAAAATTGCTTCCCTATGAGATATGGATGCCAAGTATCCACTGCATGAAGGATAACCATCCTTTCCTTCTCATGAGTGGGTTTTACTAATTCTTGATCACGCAATTTCTTACTAGTGAATACCAATGGGCGTAGTTCTTGTATCAATACTACTCATTGACCTTTTTTTGAGGCATCACATTTGAAGACAAATTTATTATTAAAGTCAGGCACTTGTATTACTATAGTTTCCTTTAAAGTAATGAATTCTTGTGGGAATTCCTCACTCTAAACAAAAGCATTCTTTGTAAGGAGTGAAGTTATGGGAGCTACAATTTTGCCATATTTTTTCACAAATTTCCTAAAGTATCTTGTAGGTCCTAATAATCCCATAAATATATTAAGCCTTTTGGGACATGACCAATCTTGCATAGTGTCTACTTCATTGGGATCAGCTCATACTCTTTGACTTACAATGTGACTTAAATATTCAACTTTAGGAGCCCCAAAAGCACATTTGGGGTGCTTCAGAAATAAATGGTTGTCTCTCAAGAGTTGCAAGCACTTATCAACATGCTCTATGTATAATTCACATGCTTTACTATAGATCAATATATCATCAAAGAAGACCAACAAAAACTTACATAGGAAGGGTTTGAAAAAATTGTACATGAGACTTTGGAAAGTGGACAGAGAATTAAAAAGACTAAACAACATCACTAGAAACTCATAATGACCTTCATGTGTTTTGAAATTTGTCTTTGGTATTGTTAGCGCTTGAAATTTCACCTCAGGCCGAGAAAGGTAAACCTCAAGGCTACATCAAACCATTTAGCCTCGTAGCTAGCCCTACGGGGCAGGAGAAGGCTCTCTCCAGTCTATCTCGTAAAATCGCCAATAGATGAGAAGACCAATAAGGTAACACTGATATTAGGCTAGTAAACTGATCAGAAAGATTGATTTTAGGGTTTTTGGGTTTTTGGTGGCAAATTGAGGGGATGGCAATTTTGGGTGCGGGGATTGGACACAGTTTCTGCAGGGGGTTCTTTGGGGCAAGGTAGGAGACAGTATTGATGCCTTTAACTGAAGTGGATGGTCGGGAATGAAAGAAACAGAGCTAAAGAGAGCAAACAATAACTTTGAATTCTCTTTAGACAATAGAAAACATTGAAATTAAACAAACTTAAAAGCAGAGCATGGCAAGCATGAATTCTTACTTTAACACTTCATTTGTTTAATGTGCAGAAGTAAAGAAAGGAAATGAATCACATAACAAAGCTTACAATAACATTGAGAAACAAACCATAAACACATGAGTCCACAAGAATCCCAAAAGGGACTGCAAAACCCTGGTCTTCCTTAGCCAAAAATTGCAGAGATACAGTGAAATAATACAATGATAGCTTCTCCCTCAAGAGTCCAAC
>APFE030646993.1:29338-70626 GCA_000404065.3 Pinus taeda
GTTTGCTATTTCATGCATGAATCTTCTAGAATAGGTAAATGAGTGTCATGGTAACATGAAAATACATTAATTACATCAAATAGGGTGAAAAATCCCATCTCAAGTCAAAATTGGTCAAAGCTGGGCGAATTCCTGAGCTGTAAATGAATTTCCTGTGAAAACTGCCCAACATGTCACGCGCACCTGCCTGACATGTCGCGTGACTTTGGAGCTATGTTTGGGGCACTTGCAGGTGGACAAATTGGGCAAGAGTAGGCTTGTTAGAAAGGTCTATGAGTCTACTTTCCAAACCAACTGGAATTTTTGGATTTGGAGTTCATTTGCCTTGTCAAAACTCAATTCTACCAAGACAGCTTTCTGCAGTTCAAAAAGGTGGTAGAAAGTCAAATTTTGCATGTTTTTTGACTTTTTGGAGGCCCAAAACATCATAAAATCTCAAGTCCATCCATGTGCATATGTAACTTTGCATGACAAATCTGGAAATGCTGAGTTTTTGTCAAATGGAGTTGTCGGGACGACACGTCTCACTGTGGGTGAGACGCGTTAATGAGCAAAAACCTGTAAATTGCCAAAAAATACCAAAAGTGACCCAAAATGCTCAAAATTTCTTGGGATTTGTGCTGTGGCTGAGCTATTTAGTACTATGCTCCTTCAAGAAAGCCTCGGCCAAGATACGGAGGGGATCGGGCCTTTTTCTCCGTTTTAGTGCCTTTGCCAACCGCCTTTGAAGCACCTTCATCTTTTCTTTGCACATGTGCATTCGCGCCCAATAATGATTTTTCATGTTCCTCAGTAGTTTGTTCTTTTGATTGGCCTTAGCCAACAGCCTTTTCAAATGAGCATTGTCCCAAATAAACATAGATTCTCGATCTATGGGTCTCAAGTCACCGGGTCTCCTACGAGCCAATTCCCGGTCTTCACGAATTTTCTGCAGCTCATATAGCTTGTGCTCATCCTCCAACTATTTGTTTCGCTGCTCTAAATAGTTGATTATCCATTTTTCCATCAATGATTTCGTTTGCAGCGACTAAATCTCGGTACTTTGCTCTCGGATGATATCCTTGAGCTCTGTGCTAGGAGAACCGGCGTCAAGATCAATAACTGGATCACCTGACAATCTCTCCTCAATCATGGGCTGCTCGCCCCTCTCTGATACCTGTGCTGCTGTCGGAAATGAGGTCCCTTCCACCTGGTGTGGAGATAACACTCGTGGTGTTGATGAAGAAGGCGAGACCCCTTCCACCTGGTGTGGAGAAAGTACTCGCCGAGCTGTTGCAAATAAGGCCTTTGGGAAGGGAAAGGGGTAGGGTTTATTTTCTTTGCAAATTTAAAAGGGAAATTGACATGGAAATATAGGGAAAATGAAATGGGAATGAAGAGAATGATTTTCAAGGGGAAAAACAATGAAACAACAATAAACCTTTTTACAAATTTACGTATGGCCATATGGAGTGTTTCTTCTTGCACAATTTGATCATTACAAGCACATTCATGATGTTTCCCAACTAACCAGCAGCCATTCACAAGTTTGAAGGGCCTACCTCAAGCGATTTGATGAATTAAAGGAGGCTTGAGAAATTCTGAAATGAGTTGGGGGAAGCTAGTTTGACATGTCATGTAGCATGCCCAACAAGTCGCGCCCCTCTCAACGTGTCGCGCCCGTTGCAAAATTCCACTATGTGAGACCCTCTGACATGTCGCGCACCTCCCAACAAGTCGTGCACCTAGCTTGACATGTCACGCTTTTTCAGGAGGTTTTTGAAGGCCTTCCCGGTGTCGGAATGGGGCGCAGGATAGCTTGTTGGAAAGGTCTTTGTGTCTAGTTATCATTTTACCCATCAAGAAAATCATTTGGCCAACCTAGCTAGGAGAAAACGTGAGTTTCCCAAGGTCACTTCAACGGTGTCTTTGATTCTCTTGAGGCAACGGTATTCTTGACATTTCTCTCAAACAATGATACCTGTGCAAAAAGTGAAGGAGGTTTTTATTACTTGGTAAGTTTTGGACAAAAACCTCTCTCAGTTTTGAAAAAATCATCTTTTATTGCTCAGAAACATCATTTTAGTGAAACTTATCCCGATGTGTGGAACAAGGGTTTTGGTCAAAATGAAGCGAAATGAAGGGGATAAGGAGCTTCTAAATTCTTGAGGAAATTTTTGGGAGTAGGGAGGGATATTAGGAATCAGGGGAAAGTGGAATCTCAAAGATTGAGTGAGGGGAAGGGGTCCAAAAGGGAAAAACACGGGCCCAACCTAGAAAATTGCCAGGTTGTAGCAAGAAACTAGGGTTTGTGCAAAAATGAGGATTTTGGGGGATCTGAGTGTTGGGAAGTGCTTGATAAGGTACATTAAGGATAGGGGAGGGTGTATGAACATCAAGAAACAAGTTTTGCTATTGATTTGACCGTCCAAGAGAAATTGGCTTCAAAACCCTAGGAGAGGGAAATGAACTTGCCAAGGCACAACTGAAGCATGAACAAGATGTAAAATTACTCATTAGACACTGACATGATAATGAAAACCCTATGAATGATGATAGACTCAGCTGAATGATGACATGGATGGGCCTTTGGGCAACTTTGAAAAGAGTGAGAGCAAACCCTAGACCTAATGCCTAGTGACCAAATTTTGCTTGAAGACTCACTGAAATGACAAAATTTGACCTTGACACTTCAAAATCACTTTGTAAGAGCATATTTGATCACTGGAGGAAGGCTGGAAAGACTGACACTAACAGGTATGTCTACGCCTTTCATCTTGATTTGGTGGTATATTGAGTATATATCAAGCATAGTGAAAAACTTTGCTGCATGAAGTTCATCTAAGAGATCATTAATAACTAGGATGGGGAATTTTTCCTTGATAGTAAGCTTATTGAGAGCTCTAAAATTAGGACACATGCTCCAAATGCTTTCATTCTTTAACATAATAAATACTGACGATGAATAAGGGCTTGTACTAGGATGTATGACCCCTCCTTCCAATAGTTCCTAAATGATATTTTATATTTCATTCTTTTGTGCAAAAAGGTGTCCATAAGGATGTACATTTGGTGTCTGATTTCATGGAATCATGTAAATTCCATGGTCATGCTCTCCTTAACAAGAGGGTAAAACTTTGGTGTCTCAAAGACCTGATGATGTTTGCTAAGGACCAACTACAAATCTATGTGGATTTCTTTTGTAGTATCATTCATGACTTGTATGGCATTAAATTTGTAAATAATTCCATATTGTCCTTTCTTTAATTAATTCTCCATAGGATGAGAGCTAACTATTTTAGTGGAGGCTACCTAAAGCCCTTGAAGTACATGTCCCTCTTTGTGAAACTCATATAAATTTCTTTGAAAGCCATGTTGATTGGTCCCAACTTGCATAATTGTTCTTCCTCCAATACTATATCACAACCATCCATGTCTATGGAAAATAGATGGGTTTTGAGTTGATAGTCTCCTAAGTAGAGTTTAATATTTTCACATTTTCCTCCACATGTCATCATACCTCCATTAGCAATTGTGATTTTAAAATTGTGCACTCAGTATACAAAATAATGAGTTTCTTCTATGATTCTCTTGTATGAAATTGTGAGTACTACCACTATCAACTAGGAATATAACTTTTTGGTGCTTGATGTAGCCCATTAGTTTCAATGTTTGTGGAGTTGAAATTACGAATAATGTATACAAGGAGACTACGGATTTTTCAGGAGGAAATGGTGGTTCAGTATATACCTGATTATGAGTATTGGTGTCTTTAAATTCTATTGTTTGTATCTCTTTAGTGGTAATGTTTTCCATCGTGGCATAAATAGTCATATAAATCTTGAACAATTTATGTTCTTTACACCTCTAAATTGGAGCATATTTTTCATCACAATTATAGGAAAGTTCACATCTTTGGTAGTTTGCCATTTTTTTTGGAGACAACCTTTGTACCTTTAAGGGATGCGTATGAGTTGTGCTTGGTGAATTGCTTTTGAGAGGAAAAGTGTGAGGAATGAATGTTGGTTTTTTTTATTTGCACATTAATCACCATTTCGACTCATAAATCCCTCTTGTTTGCTTCTAGTCATGTCTTAGGACATTTCATATTGACTTGTGCTCAATATGCTCCTTGAAACCACTAATGAAACATTCATTATAGAATGAACGAATGGCTAATTTCTCAAAGGCTACTCTAAATTCAATGATTGATCTAGTTTGGTGTAACTTGGTAAGTCACCCTAAATAATTAGTATCCCTCTCAAAAAATGCATAGACAAATATAACGATTGTAGGAAATGTATTATGAATAGATTTTTTTATACCATTCCAACCATTTCCATCATTTTGTATCTATATATGGGACCATCATCGTCAATTTTATTATGTCATTATTAATACCCTAGAAGATGAAGTAATGTTCCATTTGAGTGACCGATACTAATGTGTTGGAACCATCAAACTTGTTCTAGTCCACCTTGGAGAATGATGCCATATGTTGTTATCCATTGATCTATTGTTGTGTAGACCTAAAAAGTATTATGGGTGGATAAATAGATTATAGTTAGAAGTTTATTCTTAGCGTGGCTTAATTTTCTATGCAGTCATGTGGTTTTCCCTAGGTATGATCCAAGCTAGCATATTGGTAAATACTAAATCAATTTTTTTTAATTATTGAACCTCACATTTAGCTTCTTATTGAACTTCTCTCCAACCCATTTAGGTTTTCCTAACATTTCGTGAACTAACCTTCCAATTTCAATTTATTTGTAACAAAGCATGTGTTCATGTTGTGTGGTGAAATATGAGGATGTTTGTAGGTATTCTACTTCATGGGTGAGCGCACTAGGAAAAGTTATTGGGTCATGAGCACAAGAGATTGTTATGTGTTATAAGTCTTTAATATATGTTCCAAGTCTAAATATAATATTTTGCCAATATCTCAAGGCACGTGATGAGGCTCAATCATACCGTTGGCTATACTATTCGACTATCAAGGTACTAGAGATTTTTTCCCCAAGTGTTGTTCTCAAAGTACCATAATAACAAGATGATTGATTAGCTAATCTAGAGTTAGTTTCAATTATACTTAGGGGGCTTCCTATATACCCAAACATACATGGAAGTGATATTTCATATATAGGTACTATCTAATGTAGTACTACCCAAGGGGTAAAAACAAGGGATACAGGGGTTTCCAATAAGATGAAACCATGTGTAGTATTTGCATGTGTTCTTCCTTGACTACATTTTTATCCATGCAATGGCATATCTTTGTGTTATTTAAAGATGCTAGAACATGTATATTTAAAAAATAAAATAAAAATATTGATCTTGATAACCCTATAAAAAACTCTTTAAATCACCAAAAATAACGTATGTGAGGTAGTGTCTAAGGCCATGAATGCAAAATAATAAAAAATTAAGCTATACTTCTTCGATTAGCTATTATGACCCCAATTATTAAATTCCATGGTTCTTTTGGATATAATGGAACCAATTTGACTAAAATTTGGGTTTTTTATTTAAATCTATTCAATTTGTGACATTCACATCCTTCAGAAAAATTGTTAATTTTAAATTGCAAATAACTTCACTTCTTGGACTCCATTTTGGACATTTTTATTATTATTACAAATTGGGCATTTTTCAAGTGGAATTCTTTCCTCGGATTAGATTCTTGAAATTATGCATATAAAGTTTCATAAATTGACCTAAATGTTGTGCTCCTCTTTTTTATTCCCCCGTAAAAAGTCAACAAAAATGAAAAAAAATCTTCCGTTTTGTGCCCAAAACATTTCCCATTTCATGCCCATGAAATATATTTGTTACCACTTGTAGTTTAATTCACATGAAATATAAAGAAAAACTTGAAAACACAATAAAATGAGAGAGATAAACCCCAAGAAGTATCTCTTTAATCGAACTAACTATTTAATGGGCCACATACATAAATAATATATTTAAGTAAGGGTGTTAGGGTAGGAATCTAACAATTTCTCCATGTTAAGCAAATAATTCTTCCTATCGAGTGCATCTAGATGCCTTAACTATCTACAACGCTTTTTTTTTCCTGCAGGTCTGGGCGAACTAACACATTTCATTGAGTGTGTTCACTTAGCCACTTTCTCCTCTACCATCAATTTTAATATAGCATTCTTATCTTTTTCTACATATTTGTTTACATTTTCCCTATTTGTATGCATACATACATTTTAGCATGCCAATAATGTCAATTAACCAATGGGAAGTCATAGGCTTGGTAGTATGGCACTAAAGAAATGTCAAAAGAGGATCTTGATGGGATGCCACCCACCCATGAGTTAAAGTGGAAATAAAATGTATAGAAAAAGCCTTTGAGATAGTTTTGAGATATTCCTTCGAAAGAAATCTAGTTCAATTGAGACTTGCTTTCGGACTTTCCTTCTAGAGGTGCCCCAAGCATTCTCAAAATTCAAGAACAGATGGATCTGATGTTATGGCTCCATAGACCACTTAGTACATTAACTAGAGGCATTTTCACATATATTAAGTGCTCATGGAATCAACCCTCTGAATACTTGAATAGATTTGTTGTGTATCTATATGATCATCATGAATGCTTTTCCACCTTGTCTTAGAAAATATTTAAGATTTCACGTGTGTTATCTTCTTCAATATCAACTTTCAGTGCATTTTTTTTCCCTAGACATTATGATCTCTACATCACATTGTCTCACCTCATTCACTTAGCCATAAATGATCCAACACTAGTGCATCCCCATTTGTAATAGGAGATAGGCACATTCACACTTATGTCTTTGATAGTTGCTTCCCCGCCATTTCCAAAATCATTACCAATAACCACTATAGTTTATTCATTAAATATAGCCCCTCATTTTCCTATCTTGTATACAAAACAATCAAATATTTACCACCTCATCATCATTCCATCCTCATATATGATGTTAGAGGAAGCAACAAGGAAGAGATCAGAGAGAAAGATATCAAAATACTTAAAGACTAGTATACACTCCAACCATAGAAAAAGGATACCATGGAGGATAAAGTTAAAATATTGATATTTGGAATTTTTGCCTTCAAAAAAATATTGAGGACATGTAGAATGCTCATAACGAATTTCATTAAAGTACCAATAGTTGACAACCCAAATGGTTATAATCCAAACTATGATGCAATAATTAAAGAGAAATGATATACTTCACTCTCACCTGAGCATGATGTTACTGTAAAATACACTAGAAGTTACAAAGAAATGGTTGGCCCAAGGTTTTGCAAAGGAGATAGAAGCAAAATAGCTCCAAATGCTAGGCTATTCATGAAGAAAGCGATTAATCAAGAGATGAATGGGTTGGAAATGATAATATATTGGCTCTAGCATTATTTAAATAGTGAGTGAAACCGAACATCACTTTAGCTAGTACAATTGCTAAAGTTTCATCTAGCTAACAAGCTACCAGAACAATTAATATAATTTTGAGCTTGTAGAAGAATCCACTCTAGGAACTCGCATATAGTTTTTTCTACCAATATGACCAATTATTTGTCAAATAAAATAACATAGAATATTGTCATGATTAATTCTTTGCAAAATCAAGATGATCCTAGATATGTCTTTATAGAAATTTATAACATAAATTCTAGATATTTTATACGTATGGAACTTGGCATTCCTATATAACATTCTAGTAATGAACAAACCAACATAAATAATATAAGAAAAAATAAAATTTTTAAATTCTACCCAACCACATGCCACAATTATAAAAAATAACTATTAGTTCCAACTTATGTCACTTAAGTTGTGGTAATGTGCAATATAATATTTAGCACAATAAAAGTACTTCTACAAACTAAATCATTAGATGTTAACTCACCTCTTAATCTGCAATATTGGATGACATGAAGAATTGATAAGCAAACCATATGAATATCACTCAAAACTCATATGAATATCACACAAAACTAATGATGACAAGCAATCTTAGTTGACTAATACATATTTTATAGAAAGAATCAAGCAATGCAAGGCATCTTTTCCCTTACTCAAGTCTTACATACATTCATCACTATATCCTTGATTGGTGCACAATCTCTCGATATTCATAATCATTTAGTTTATATAATGAAATCGAATATCATTTAAACCAAAAACGCTAATAATCTAATCTAAGTCCTCATAATATTCTTTAATAATATTCTTTGAGGTAGGTGACATTAAAATAAATTTAAATCGCAAGTTATGTGGCAGTGCAACACATGCATGCACCTCATGTCTAAATTGCATTAAATCGATGACACGTGGCACGTCAGGACAATTCGTTGCATTTAATATTTGTTATGCCCTTCTAGATGACAATAATTGAAGAATAATGGTCATACCTTTAAAATAATTTTAAAAAGAAATTGGAGTCACATTTGCATAACTTCCATAACTTCCCATGTTAACATATCGTATTCGATGACGTTCTTCTATTCATTAAGAAAACACTAGAATCTTTTTGTTTCATTTCTCAATGGACAAACAATCGAAATATATTCCCTCCCTCTAATAAATTATATAAAGGTAATAATGATAGAATAACTATTTATTTTAAACATGGAGCAAATAGTTCTTGAAATTTTTTATGGATAAAATTTTCATACTTGGAAGGTGAAGGTCCAAATGATTATAACACTCTTAGCAAAAGAAAAGAGGATGAAAATAGGTAACACAGAGGACAACTCACATGTTGAGATAGCATCATTTTCCAAGGGAAATGTCAATAAAAACAGGAACTCAATCGAATGTTTTTACCATCGAAGACACTCGCACACAACGTTCAATTGTAAAACTCGTGCAAAAGATATCTCAAATGGAAAATTAAGAGAATCAACTAACATAGCTACTTTTGAAGATTCACCAAAGGTCAACCTTGAGGACTTCTCAGATTATGATAGCGATGATGATAAAGAGGTTATCATACTTTTCTAAAACAACTATCAATCATGTATGTTTAAGTTATTTGTATATTTTTTTGTTTTGTAAAATGTGCAGAACCAACTAATGAACAAAGGAATATAATTAAACTAGTGGTTATCAACGTTCTTCGGTGCGGATAAAACATATCGCTAATTTAATTATGTGAATCTATTATATGTTAATGGGTATTGTTGTGCTTCGGGCTTCAAGAGCATCAGTTACAAATTATTTTTATGAGATCCTTGTGTTAGATAGGTCAATTGTATAATCCATTGTTGAATACACTCGATACCCAAACAACTTATCTATATAACTGTCGAAATTGTAGTTCGCTACATTTTGACAAATGGCGGTTAGTCCATAGAGTGGTTCAACATCGATATTGTCCTTTGGGAGGTCAAGAAGCGTCAATTCTACAAAGTTCATCAATGATGGTTAGAGGCAATTTGTTTTAAATGGAGTTCAATTGGTAGCTCAAGTAGTGGTGAAGAATGAGCGGTGTCTACGAGATCTCAGAGTAGATGTAATTGTTGATGAAGACCATATCATACATATGTGATTTATATGTAACATGTGATTCATGTAATAATGTAAGTGTTAACGGGGAACTTGGAAATAACACTTAAACAAGTAGATTTGGTTTGTTGAGTGGTTGGGTTGTGTTATCACTTAGGGAAAACCTTGGCTACAGGGAAAAACCCTAAGGTAACCTCAAAACCTATTTTAGGTTGAAAGTTGGCCCTTCAACCTGGAGAGGGATCTCTTTGTAAAACTCAACTACTCTATGGTCATTGTAGTAGAAGGTTTTGCAGTTAATTTCCATGGCCAAATTTAGATCTTAGGATGAAATTGGTTGGGTAGTTTTCAAAACATGCTATTGGGCATGGAGTCCAATTCTTTACAAGTGAGGTTACAAATCTAATGAGCAATTTGTACAAAGCATGAAAGCAACGAGTCCTTTGATTGTTCAGGAAATTGGAAGAAAGAGGAGCTGGAAGGAAACAAAGTTTATAAATGACTAGAGCAACAAATATTAATGACTGATAATATAAGAAGCGAGAATAAATGAAATCCAATTCTTAGATATTAACATTTTCAGACATGACAAAAATTTTACCTAACAAAGAAGTACTGACAAGAAAATGAAACGCGTGAGTTTCCTGCAAACTACTCATTAAAAACTGTAAATATATTCAAGATTGCTCAAATATATCAGACTGCAATATGTTTTTCAATTAAATTCCAACCCTTAATCATTATTCATAAATTGTTATATAAGACTTACATAATTGTTTGCACAATAGTAGTCACCATATTAGTTACAAAAATCTGAGATATCTTAAATATATTTCAAGTTCATGCATATAAATATAAAACTTAAAAATATTATGTTTCTCCTAGAATAGCTAAAGGAAAATATGTTGATGTTTAGGTAAGGAAAAGTATCTTGTTAAACTATCTCCCTTAGAAATAGAACAGTTCCCTAAATGGTAACTCAACATCCTAGCTGGCAAAATAGGTCCCTCTACAAATCAAGCCCATAACTCCTATAAAACAACTTTTTTCTTCATCCTGCTTTTCTTTGAACCTCCTGGAAAAAACGATGATATTGTGCATGTCAACTTCACTAGTTTTCTGTTTGCAACTTTCGTTGATAGGCTGATTGTTAGCATTTTCATTTTCTATTGATTTCAAAACCACTGAAAACCGGGAGGTCAACATTTATGTCTGATTGAATATTACTAACAACAAAGATGTCAACGCTCCATGTTCACTCCAAAATTGTTGACAAACAAACTATCAGCCTTTATACCTGTATTGTTTTTTCCATCAACCGACACACATATTTTTCGCCCCAAAATAGCTAACAGTGGCTTTGTCAACCTTATCAAAAACGCTGACAATGGGAATGTCAGCTCTCCTGACTATTATGCTGCACGCAAAAGTTATAAGGCCGACTGTCATCGATAAAGTGAAAAATATGTTTCATAATATAGATAGGAAAAAAATCTTAGTTTAATATGAAAGCATCTTAAGTGAGGGTACTAGCAACCTTGAGCAATACATCTACCTTCTCCAATATCTGCTTTTTACTCTACCTTGTCTCCATGGGTCCCTTTTTCACAATTTCTCTACTGCGGCTCTTCTTAGAGCCTGTAGCCTTCTTCTTCCTGTTAATAATAAGGTCCTTCAATGGAATGTTGTCGACATCAATCACCTCCTTAGCCAACTCTGGTTTATTTCTGAGTTTGATCCTATATCTTAATTGGTTAGTTGGCCTGGTATGTCTATTGACACCCTTGCATACCTTAAGCAGTGGCTCCTCCTCTTTACTTTCCACCTTTGGTTCTTTGCCCTTAGGGTCCTCTGTTTTAGCTGTGTCTATAGGGGAATTTTTAGAGGGTGGAGTTGCAGTATGGAAAGATCCGACATCAACGGATGGGTTCACATTTGTAACACCCTCCTCCCACATCCACCCAAGTAAACATTCCAACTAGGGTATACTATGATCGGATTTTACCTCCTAGGTAACCTTAAGGAAGTGGAATCGACGGAACATCACACACAATCATTTAACATCATCAACAGAACCCTCAGGAGACAAGTCAGCCACTCAGACAACCTGTCCCTCAGTCCCATTGTTGTTTTGGACAATTTAAGGCTTATTCGTTGTCATGCTATGGGCAAGGAAGTGACCAGAGGCCTAACGTTGCTCTCATAGGCCTTCCTACCAGTGACTGTGGTCCAAACTTGCCAGTTTTGTGCCAGGGACTCCAGAGATTTGAGCCACTTTTCAGGCCCAGAGGCCACTGTCTGGAATGGAATGAAAGCTCATAATTAAGTAAAGTACAGGGAAACAATGATGCAAAAGTAAATAGTTGATCAAGGTCTTAACTAGACCCCTACTACTCATGACAAGAATTTCATCAAACATATCATCGACGTGTAACCTACAGGTTTAAATAACAAACTTAAGTGTAGGGATCTCTTACTTATTTGAGAATCACCATGAACCATTGTTTCCTCATGTCATTTGCTACCTTATAATTTATTAGGTCATAGATAGAATATCCATTCAAATACAAGTAAAAACATTTTGAGGGCCAAACATAGCTGCTGCCATAGAAAGAACATATAACCAACATAATAGAACAGAAATACATTAAACATAACAACCATTAAAATCCATATATACACTGTACATTTACACATGAAAATCAATGGAATGAATTTCTCATTAATCAATGCAATGAACCAACTGGAGATGGAACTACCACATTCCACCTGACCATAGATTGGTTGAGCCAAGTCTCTCTTCAACCAATCACCCTCGTGGCATATTCCAAGCATGAATGTGGGACTCAAACCAAAATAACTCAACTAGGGCATAGGCTAAACCACCTCACCCTCATCAATAGAATCTAGGCTTTACCGTAATCCATCCCGGATCACTATGCCAACAAAATGAACACATCATAACCAGCTTTACCATGATCTCCACCCGATCACTAGGCCAAACAAGCATGGATGCCACCAGATTTCTCCACCTACACCGTGAGGAATTTTCTTGTCTCCTAGTCTCCCAGGCTTTACCGCAATCCAAACCCAGATCACTAGGCCCTAAACCAAGACCCATTCTCCAAGCTTTACCAAATATAGGATTATTAGGCCCACCAGAGAGAAAACAACCTCTAGGATTTACCGTATATCCTGCCATTCACCGACGAGGATTCCTAGGCCATTTGAGGCAACAAAAAATCTGGCTTTAACGCAACCCATAGTTCGAGTCAGGGGTTACTAAGCCATGTGTTCTACCATTTTAGAGATCCACCTCACTCAGCTTTGAATCCATCCGACAATCCAACTCCACCAAACATGAGAACCCCCATCACACCATGACTATCCGAAAATGGAAAGGCTAGGCTGGAAAACACTGTTACACCTAGCAAAACCCATGCCATGATAGAAAATAACCACATTCATGCCATGCATGCCAAATCTAGCAAGGAAAATACACCTGTAAGTCAATACCTGCAATGAAGCCTGATGTAGTTGCTTGATCCTACCTTTCCCTGCTTGATCCTTGCTTCCTCTTGCCTTCTTTTCCTTTCTTGCTCCAATGCCAAAGTGCTCCAAGAAAACTCTAAGTGTCCAAGAGTATGAGAGAGAATAATGAAAGTGCTCCAAAACTAAACTAACAAAAGGTTACCAACTGATCCTCATAAGCCTTTTTATGAATGAGGCCTCTATTTTTTTCATTTTCCATTATTTTCCTTCATTTTCCTCCTCACATGCAACCTATGACATTTCACCTCCCTTTTCTCCTAATTTCCATTATTTTCATAAATAAATGTTCCAAAAATGCAATTTTGCCTTTCCAAAGCCTTAGCCATTGCCTTTGCCAATTTCCTTAGCCATAAACAACCAATTGAACACCCCGTAGGATGTCTTGCCCAACATTCATCTTGGAATAAGTGTCCCATTTCATTAGTGGTTATTGTTTTTAACCTTTATTACATAAACTTCTCATGAGGGTTGTTACAGAACCCTCCCCCTTGGGGGACACCGTCCTCGGTGTTCAATCACACATATACCTCAGCAACCTGTTGAAAGAAGACATATTGCTCAGGGAGTTTTATAGCACAACTCGATGCAATATTTACAATGAAACATCTACTCAAGAGAAAAGAACATCATGACAACATACTGCATAGTGAAGCTTTACATCACAACTCATCACAATATTTACAATGATCATCATGTTGAGTGCCAATCTACATGACAGCATAACATCATGATAACATAACCACATGATAACATAGTAACATGACAACATAATCATAATAACATGACACCATACCACATAATGGAGCTTTATAACATAGCTTATGGTATGTACATCCATACATATGTGTACATATGGCAACATCATAAAAAATATAGATACCAAAACATATGTCGAATCATATACAAAAACATATATCAAAACATATACTAAACACCATGTCTAAGCATATATCAAAACATCATATAGCATATATCAAACCATCATTAAAAAAAAATACCAAACCATCATAAAGCAAATACCAAACCACCATAAGCAAATACCAAACCACCATAAGTAAATACCAAACCACCATAAGCAAGTACCAAACCACCATATCAAGCTGCTTTGCCTCAATCGGAAAACAAGGAAGGATACATGGCCCGCGTCTGATCTGCCACCTCCCATGTAGCTTCATCGGGCCCAAAGTGCATCCATTGCAGTTTAGCTTGCTCTATTGCTCAGTTCTGGAGCATGAGCACCTATTTCCGCAATATACACTGAGGCTCCATCTGGTTCCACCTGCAATACAGACTAGTCAATCACATGATCAACATCCTTAACATACTTCTTAAGAAAAGATACATGGACAACAACGTGGAATCTCATTGTCATAGGTAGTGTAAGTTGATAGGCTACTGGCCCAATCCTCTCAATGATACTGAAAGGTCCACAAAATCGTGGTGCCATCTTGGAACATGATCCAATCCGCAAGGAGCTCTTCTTCGGTTTGATGCACAAATACATTTTTCTCCAACCTCGAACTCCTTGGACAACCTGTTCCTATTAGCATAGATCTTCTGCCTATCATGTGTTGCCTTAAGATTCTTCTTGATCACCTACATTTCATGTTCCATGTCTTCCAACATATCTATTCCAATCAATACCCTGCTAACCAGATCACTCCAACTGATGGGAGTGTTAACAACTCCACCCATACAATGCCTCAAAATGTCTCATCATCAATTACTCCTGATAACCATTGTTGTATGCAAACTTGACCAAAGGGAGGTACTCTTTCCACTTCCTCTGCTGATGCATCACATACATCCACAACCTGTCCTCCAATATCTTGTTGACCCTCTCTATGTGTCCATCAATCTGCGGATGATAAGTTGTGCTAAAGGCCAACTCGGTGCCCAAACCTGCAAATAACTCCTTCCAAAACTTGGAAGTGAACTTTGCATCCCTATCTGATACAATCTTCTTTAGGACACCATGTATTCTAACAGCATCTCAGATGAATACATGTGCCACATAACTAGCTGAGAACATAGACTTCACTGGAACAAAGTGTTCAACATTTGTTAAATTTTCCACAATAACCATGATGGAATCATGCTGCTTCATTGTCTTCGGCAACCCTGTGATGAAATCCATGGAAATGACCTCCCATTTCCACTCGAGAATAATGATCAGCTGTAGCAGTCCACCTAGATGTTTGCACTATGCTTTCACTCGCTGATAGTCGAAACATCTAGCCATAAAATATGCTACATCCCTCTTTAGATTTGGCTAATAGTAATATCTCTTCACCACTGTCAGTGTCTTCTAATAACCTGGGTGACCTGAACAAGGTTTCGCATGAAACTCCTTCAAGATCACCTTCTTGAGCTCACTATTATTCGGTACATATATCCCTTTGTTGTAAGACAATAGCCCATGCCCTATGCATTTGCACCTACACCTGCACTTGTACATGTACTACCACTTGTACCTGTAACACTACATGTACCTAACATCCTGTTATTCTGCCTGCAATATCCTATCCTGTAAGTTTGTCCCATAGGATCTCATAGATGCCAAGTGATGTACTTGATTTCGAAGTCAAAATCGCTAATCGTGGCCAACCATCTAGCCTACCTAACATTCATATTTGGTTGGTCAAACAAATACCTCAACCTAATGTGATCACTCATAAGTGCAAACCTCTTGCCAAGAAGATCGTGCCTCCACATCTTCAGTGCATGTATAATCGCTACCAACTTGAGATCATGCGTTGGGTAGTTCTTCTTGTGCGCGTTCAGTTTCCAGGACTCATAACATACCACCTATCCATCCTGCATAAGGACTACACAAAGTCCTCTCTTGCAAGCATCTGTACATACTACGAACTCTTTGTTTGAATTTCCAATATATAGCATTGGTGCATGTGCCAGCAACTGCTTGACCTTCTCAGAGCTAACCTCACCCTCTACAGTCCATTCGAACTTCTTAAATTTCATCTGCAATGATGTAATTGGATAAGAAATCTGTGAGAAGTTCCTAATGAACCTCCTATAATAGCCTACCAGACCCATGAAATATCTCACCTAATCCACACTCTTAGGAGCTAACCACTCCATGATGGCCCTTATCTTCTCTGGATCTATTGCAATGCCATCCTTGGAGACAACATGTCCCAAGTAGTACACTTCAGTCTAAAAGAAAATACACTTGTTGATCTTAGCATACAACTTATGCTCTCTCAACAACCTCAACACTGCTACTAAATGCTCGACATTCTCTTCCTCATTTGTAGAATATACCAGTATATCATCAATGAAAACAACAACAAAATTATAGAAATATGGACGCAACACACTATTCATCAGAAACATGAACGTAGCTGAAGCATTCGTTAAGCCAAATGGAACAACAACAAACTCATAATTCTCATACCTGGTCCTGAACACAGTCTTGTAAATGTCCTCATCTTTGATGCATACCTGATGGTATCTGGATTTCAAGTCAATCTTCGAGAACACTACTTATCCCTTCAGCTGATCGAACACATCATTAATCCATGGCAAAGGGTACCTGTTCTTGATAGTCACTTTGTTCAACTTCCCGTAATCAATGCATAATCTGAGGGTACCATCTTTCTGCTTCACAAAAAAGACTGGTGCGCTCCAAGGTGATACACTTGGCCTAATGTATTCCTTGTCCAACATTTCCTTTCGCTATAATTTTAACTCAACCAACTCAGGTGTGCTCATCCTGTAAGGTGATTTTGATGTTGGAGCTACCCCTGGCACTAACTCAATAGAAAATTCTACCTCCCTATGAGGTGCCAACTCTGTAATGTCCTCAGGAAATACATCCCTGAACTGTTGTAAAACCAGGTACTTTTTCAACACATTTGCATCCTCAACCTCCTTACCCTTATCACTAGAAATATGTACTGAAAATAGCTTGCACCCTTTCATGCGGCTACATTTTTCTTGCATAGCTATCACCATCCTAATTGATGTGGCTTTCTTCTTACCTTGCAACACTCTTGGTTCTCCATTGTCATCAACACACTTAATAGCTTTTTCATAGAATTCAACCTTGGTTCTATGTAGATGCAACCAATCCATGCCCAACAACATACTGTATGATCCCAACGATAACACATTCAAATGTGTTGTTGTAGGCATGCCATTTAAATAAAATGTGCAAGCTCTTACCCAATAATGAACTTGCTTATTTGTACCTGTAGCCAACTGCATTGACCAAGACTTTTCATGAAATTCCTTATTCAAACCACACTTATCCACCAAGTTAGAACTAACGTAGCTATAATTAGATCAAGGGTCAATCAAACTAGATATAACCTGATCACAAATCTCACTATCCATCTCAATGATAGATGCCTGATGTTTTGCCTGCCTATTGTCCACTGTTGCATAGATACATGGAATACTCTGACCAACGTCCCCAACAGTCTACACCTCTTGTGCATTGTATATCATAGGCCTACCAACCTAGATCTGTGGACAATCTCTCTTAAGGTGTTCCTTGCCATATGTCCAACACTCCAACCAACCAGTACCAACACCTTTATGTTTCTATTGCAACTCATGTCCCTATCTAGATACATTAAATCTCTTTTGTGGTGCCACATTCTCTTTCTCATCTACATGCGATGGCCTTGTCCTCTTAAGCTGTCGTTTACCTTTACCTTTGTCCTTTCCTTTCCATCCATACTGAGATTCATTCTTATGCTTTGATTGTTCATAACAATGCTTCAGTTTCCCAATAACTTCCTCAAGTGACCGAGGCTCATCATACTCAATCCGATCTCTAAATGCTAATGGTAAATCACTAGCAAACTGTTGAACTTTAGCCTTCTCATCAGTAAGATACGGTGCATACCTCAATAGCTCCAGAAACATGGTCATGTACTCTTCATCTGTCATTGATCCCATCTTTAGCTCATAGAATTATTTTTCCTTACTGTCATAGTACCTTTCTAACAAGTACTTCTTCCTAAAAGCCTCTTGAATTCCCGCCAGCTCAAGTCATCTGTCCTGATGTCTCTAACCCGCTTAACATCTTCCCACCAGATGTTTGCTTTACCTTTTAAGCTGAAGATAGCTATTCTAGCCTCATGTTATCCGTGTACTCATGCAACTCAAAGAATTTGTTCATCCCAAGTATCCAAGCCTCTGCATCTTTCGACTTCTTCATATCTCCATCAAAACTAGGTGGTTTTGCTTTATTGAATTCATCCAGCAAGTATCCCCTATCATTCCTCCTATAAGGATGATAGGGATGACAATGATGATGTCTATCAGATCCAAAACTAGAATAATACCTGTACTCACCACCCCTCTTATCCGGAGTGTCCAAAAAACTACCATCTTGCACGGTATCAGATCTATCTGACTTGTGTCCACCACAATATCTACTGCCATATGCTCCATTAGTCCCATCCTCATGTGCATGGCTGATCCGAAGAAGCCCTTGTCACTGCAAGTCCGACAAAATCTGAAGAAGTATAACATTCACCTCTGCCTGCTTCTCTTGTGCATGTATGATCCGACCATTATCCGCCTTACAACTCCTTATCTCTTCCTTCAAACTTCTCAATGTATCGGCCAAATCAAAAGTATGCCTCACACCACGTTGCTCATCTGATGCATAGGGAGATTCGATGTAGTCTACCACCTTGCTAGACATTTGATCTTTCTCTTCCTGCTATTCATAATATGTCAAATAAACCAAATCACAATAAACCAATGTACCTTATTATAGCTCAGGGAGGATACCTTATTTGCAAGATCACCAAATCAACATGATACATGTATAACATAATCATAACAACATATAGACATGAAAAAATAAATGAATTAACACATAAAAATAACCCTAACTAGGATTCAGTCATCAATGCAAGGCCATATCAACAATGCATGCTATGACCTCATGCATGAAAACAACCATTACCCTATTGTACACATTTCTACATGCAACTGAAAATATGTATAAGCAATGCCTAACAAACTACAAATATGCATAACCGCATGTAGTCGACCATAATCGATCAGTTCTTGTAATCAACCTACAATACTGATGCATGTAATCAAAATATTCAAAATGTAACCTAACATACAAGGATGTAAGTAGGCGACATCAAATCCACATGTAAGCGACAAATAACCATATGCAGTCAGTCACATACTCATGTCGAATACTCTTCACGAAATCAACATCAAATTCTCCATGATAACCATACTACAACCCTAATCAATCATCAAGCAAATGTAACAAGTATATAAGCATAAGATACACACATGCAACTGACATGCATGCATGACCAACACAAAGGCCATCCAGTCTAAGGGGTGAACCATTCTCTGATACCACTTTGTAACACCCTCCTCCCACATCCACCTAAGTAACCATGCCTATCGGGGTAAACATGAGACGAGAGGCTACTATGATCGGATTCAACCTCCTAGGTAACCTTAAGGAAGTGAAATCGATTGAACATCACACACATTCATTTAACATCATCAACAGAACCCTCAGGAGACAAGTCAGCCATTCAGACAGCCTATCCCTCAGTCCCACTGTTGTTCTAGACAATTTAAGGCTCAGTCACTCTCATGCTATGGGCAAGGGAGCGACTAGAGACCTAAATTTGCTCTCATAGGCCTCCCTGCCAGCGACTATGGTCCAAAATTGCTAGTTTTGTGCCAGCGAATCTAGGATTTGAGCCACTTTTTCAGGCCTAGAGCCCAAGGCAGTGCCCAGAATGGAATGAAAGCTCATAATTAAGTAAAGTACAGGAAAAAAATGATGCAAAAGAAAATAGTTGATCAAGGCCTTAACCAGACCCCTACTAGCCATGAAACGCATTGCATCAAACATATCATCGACATGTAAGCTACATGTGTAAATAATAGACTTAAGTGTAGGGATCTCTTACTTATCTGAGAATCACCATGAACCATTGTTTCCTCATGTCATTTGTTGCATTATCCTCTATGAGGTCATAGACACATTATCCATTCATATACAAGTAAAAACATGTTGAGAGCCATACATGGTTGTTGTCATCAAATGTGCATATAACCAACATAATAGGAACAAAAATCTAATAAACATATCAGTCATCAAAATCCATATATACATCAATACATTTTCACATGAAAATCAAGGAAACGAATTTCTCATTAACCAATGCAATCAATCAACTGGAGATGGGACTACCATGTTCCACCAGACTATAGAATGACTGAGACAAATCTCTCCTTAGCCATTCAACCCCGTGCCATATTCCAAGCATGAATGTGGGACTCAAACCAAAAGAACTCAACCAAGGCATACCGAGGCTAAACCACCTCACCCTCATCAACAGAAACCAGTCTTTACCGTAATCCATCTTGGATCACTAGGCCAAGACAATGAATACATCATAACTGAGTTTACCATGATCTCCACCTGATCACTAGGCCAAACAAGCATGGATACCACCGATTTCTCCACCTACACTGTGAGGAATTTTCTTGTCTCCTAATCTCTCAGGCTTTATCGTAATCCAAACCTGGATCACTAAGCCCTAAACCGAGACCCACTCTCTATACTTTACAACATATCCCAACCCCATAATTACTAGGCCCAATGGAGAGAAAACTACCTGTAGGCTTTACTGTATATCCTGCCATTCACTGGCAAGGATTCCTAGGCCATCTGAGGCAACACAAAATATGGCTTTACTACAACCCATGGTTCGGTTCAGGGGTTACTAGGCCATGTGTTCTACGATTTCAGAGATCCACCTCACTCATCTTTGAATCCTTCCAGCAATCCAGCTCAATCAAACATGAGAACCCCCATCACACCATGGCTATCTGGTATTGGCAAGGCTAGGCTGAAAAACACTCTCACACCTGGAAAAACCCATGCCATGATAAAAAAATAACCACATGCAATGACATGCATGCCAAATCTAGCAAGGAAAATACACATGCAAGTCGATACCTGCAATGAAGCCTGTTGTAGCTGCTTGATCCTACATTTCCCTGCTTGATCCTTGCTTCCTCTTGCCTTCTTTGCCTTTCTTGCTCCAATGCCAAAGTGCTCCAAGAAAACTTTGTGTCCAAGAGTATGAGAGAGAAAGAGAGAATAATGAAAGTGCTCCAAAATTGAACTGACAAAAGGTTACCAACTGATCCTTAGAAGCCTTTTTATGAATGAGGCATCTATTTTCTTCATTTTCCATTATTTTCCTTCATTTTCCTCCTCACATCCAACCTGTGACCTTTCACCTCCCTTTTATCCTAATTTCTATTATTTTCATAAATAAGTGTGCCAAAAATTCCATTTTGCCTTTCCAAAGACTTAGCCATTTCCATAGCCATAAACAACCAAATAAACACCCCCTAGGATTTATTTCCCAACATTCAGCTTGGAATAAGTGTCCCATTCATCCATGGTTTTTTTTTAACTTTTATTACTTGAAATTTCCACCAGGGTTGTTACAACATGGGGTAGAAGGTTTGGTTTATGAAGCCATGCACTTTTCCTCTAATAAACCTTAGGGATCTTTGGAACATATGAGGTAGATGTGATTCCTAGGTTTTCTTAGTTGGGGGGGGGGGGGGCTCAATAGGAGCTTGATTTTTTGCTTTCTTCCCATTTTTGGTAGTTTGTGGTCTTCCTCTTCTTCTCTTAATGGGTTAAGGTTGAAAACCTCCCTAGAAAATGAAATGACTCCAAGTCCTTCCTATCTTGGCTAGTTGGTTCTCTATTATCAGTTTTATTAGGGCTTTGTGGTATATAAAATGAGAAGATGGATTAGTATGGGTCCTGAACCTAACTACCATATGTTTAAGTCTCTCTAACATATAAAAACATGGATTGATCCTAATCTGACCAACAAGATGAGCGAGAAAGTAAAAATGGAAAAGGTTTACCCGACTAAACCGACC
Organism: Pinus taeda; assembly: GCA_000404065.3. Lineage (NCBI taxonomy): Eukaryota > Viridiplantae > Streptophyta > Pinopsida > Pinales > Pinaceae > Pinus > Pinus taeda. The sequence goes on from APFE030646993.1 coordinate 51,288, forward strand.
TTCACACAAAATATTTATAACAAAGGCATAAGGGGACATGCCATTGGTCCTACATCCACTCCTTTCGAACTCCAGCCCTCCAATTTTTCCCTCTGAATTCTTCTTTAAAGGAGAAACGGACATTAATCTCGACTAGAATGTGACTGTTAAAGATCTTATCACCATCCGCTGGTAAGGTTGTGGCCTCAACAATGGTTTGCTTTGTAACTGCAAAAGGCAATACTCCCACCTCCACACGGTTCACATCGAACCCCTATGCAAAAGAGCAAGCCACAAGATCGTGGTAATCAGTGAAATAGTGGAATAATCTGCTCCATCTTGCTTGTTGAAACAACTGAAGAATCTCGAGGTAAATGTCTAGCAAATCCAATGCCTTGGGCTCGGACCAGTTCATCTTACCTCCTCTCCCCATTTTGCTACGTGGTATTCCCAAGATTCGATCCTGAAACCCTATGAACAAAAAAAGTCCCACTATTAAGTGTAAAGGATCCTGAACTAACATCAACAAAATGCTTATGGGACAAGCTGAGGTAACTTAACATACGGTTGAGGTAAACTAGGTGGCGAGCGAATAATCACATCATTCTAGGTTATGATTACAAATAAAATTCATATCATATGATAAGATTGTGTTAAATGACATTTGATTAATTACAGCGGATGAAAAAATGATTAACTGATACTTTTACCCTCTCGAAACAGATGGAGACACGTTTAATCGAAAACGTTGACACTGACATGGTCAGCACAATCATCACTTTTTGAAATTGAAAACTGGTTTTGGCGCTGACAATTTTCTTGCCTGCCAAAATGAAAAATGTTGCTACCCTTGTTGCCAGCAAATTTCTTCGCAATACCATATCGGATTTCCAAAAGCGTTCATAGCCCCTCTATCAAAAATTTTCCCTGTTTATTACAATTTAAATGGTGACACTGAAATTGTCAGCATTTTCTAAAAAAAAATATAAAACAAATTTTATTGTGATACCAACTGGCTCCACGGGGATGTTGTCGATCAATGATGGCAACAAGACCTCCCCATAGACCAGTTGCCTCATCCATGACAAACACTAGCTTAAAACAAAACTAAGTCGGAAATAAGGACTTCATATTTTTAAGAGATGATTTTACAGAATTTGAAATTGAAAAAATATAATTGTTTCTAAAAACTTTTATTTTTCTAATGAATATCAGCAGAGCCTCAAGGCCTTCGCTTCAGGCTTCAAGTCCTTTAGAATATTCATCCACACCTGCATGATATTTTTCAAAATATATGGATATGTACAATGAAATTCACAAATCATTTTGTGTTTAGAAGATATAATGCTTTAGGAAACATCCATTGACTGGACCTCCTGGCAGGAATTCTCCTTGTGGACCTTCTAAGATGAAAGTGTTTTTACCCTGGAAAGCTGCAATTTTGTATGGCCCTTTCCAAATGTTCTCAAAATTCCCATGTTTACCCTTATCCTCAATATGGGCATCCCATTTTAAATCCAAGTCTTGTCATTTGAAGTCATCCTCTTTAGTTTTTCTGTCAAAAACTTTCTTAATTTGATCTTATACTTCCTGAGATTTTTCATACACCCTTTCTCTAGTTTCTTGCACTTCAATTAAATGATTTATCCTTCTCTGTATTTGATTTGATTCTTCTCCCAACTCTTGTAAATATTTCATAACAGGCATTCCAATTGAAATGGGAAACAATGTGTCAACACCATACACCAACTAGAAAGGGTAAGTGTTGATTGACCTCTTAGTACTAACTCTATCTGCCCATAAGGCAAACTTGAGTTTTGCATGCTAAGCTTTTTTGTTATCTTATAACAAATTTTTAATACTTCTGATCAAACTCTTATTAGAGGATTCTACAAGTCCATTACCTTGAGGGTAATAGGTTGTTGAATGGCTAAGCATGATATGGTAGTCTTCACTGAATTTTACTAACCTCTTAGACTTAAATCACTGTGCATTATCAGTAATTATCCTCTTTAGGCAACCAAATATAGAAATAATATTTTCTAAGAATTGAATAACCACAAGATCAGTAGCTTGTCTGCTCGGAAGTGCCTCAATCCACTTTGTGAAGTATTTTGTCCCTATCAAGATCAGTCTATGCTACGTTGACGATGCTAGATGAATTTTACATATGAAGTCAAGACCCCATTGCTGGAAAGGTACCTCCATAGAGATAGGTTTCAAAGGTAAAGACATTAGTTTTGACTTACCCTCAAACAACTGACATTTGTGACAAGCTCCTACTTCTTTTCTAATATCAAAAAATAAAGTAGGCTAGTAAAAACAAACTATCAAGATTTTATTTGTTTTGGATTTCCATTAATGATGTCCCCCACATGCACCTGCATGAAACTCTTTACTCGTTTTCATAGCTTTGTCGTCTAACAAGAAGTTCAATAAAATACCCTAAGGATCTTTCCAGTATATATAACCATTCAAAAGACAATACTTAACATATTTCAATCTCAAAAATCTAACTTGTGTCTTATCTAATCTTGGTGGTACTTGTAAATTCTACAAAATATAAACAACTTCAGCATACCACAGACATTTTCTAAAACAATCTTTAGCTTTAACCACTGATTCTTTACCTGGTAGATCTGATCATTCAAAAACAGATTTATACCAACAACATCAATATTTAATTCAGTTATTAGTCTAGCCAAACCATGTCCTTTAATAAACTTGGTAGGTTTAATTTCCAAGTCAAACACTAACATTTTAGAGATCCATGTTCCTCTTCTGCCATCATTGTCTGGCTATACTAAAATACTCTTTATTGCAGCATCTGGCACATACACAATCACATGAGAATGCAGAATAAAAACTTTGAAATCTTTTAGTGCTTTGATTAATGCATATGCATGTTTGTCTAGAATATTGTACTTTATTTCAACATCCCTCAGCGCCCTACTGAAAAAGGAGATGGAATGTTCTTGACTCGCCTTGTTCTTCTAAAGAAACACACCAAAGATAGTGTGTTCAGAGGCGAAAGAGAAAATCATGAAATATTTTGAAAAATATGGACTAATGAGTAAAGATGCTTGGCCTAAATCTCTATTGATATCATTAAAAGAAATTTTTGTTTGCTCAGTCCACTTAATTTCACTTCCTTTCTTAAGCATTCTTGTTATTACTTTTAAAATTTTGGTAAAATTCGAAATAAAACGCCATAGAAATTTACTTTACCTAAGAAAGATTTCACTTCCTTCTTATTTCTTGGCTGCTCAATATATCTTTGATTGCAGTCACTATGTTGGGGTTTATCTCAATGTTGTCCTTTGATACTATGTATCCCAACATGTTGCCTTCTCTCATGGCGAAATGGAACTAATTAGATTTAGAGAAACTCCAAATTTCCTGCACTTGCTAAAGACTGTCCTCGAATGTTTCAGATGGGCAGATTCAGATTTTGACAAAATAGTAATGTCATCAAGATAAATTACCACAAATGTATCTCTTTCGTCATCAAAGGTGATGTTCATTGCACGCTGAAAAGTAGCTCCCAAGTTCATGAGTCTGAATGGCATCTTAGAATGCATTAATGTACCCCACGGTGTGGTGACGGCAGTTTTCCCCTGATCTTGTGGGTCAACCAGGATTTGATTGTATCCTAAAAACCCATCCAACATGGAAATATTTTTTGCACCAACCACCTTCGGAAGAATGTGATCCTTTTTCAGAAAAGGATAATTATCCATCAGTAAGACTTTATTTAAATTTCTAAAATCTACACGTAGGCAAATTTCCCCACTTTTTTTCCTTACTGGCACCAAGTTCGCTACCCAATTGGAAAATCTGAGTGGAATGATAATTTTTGCAACCAGCAACCTATTTACTTCTTTCTCAATCAGTGATAGTAGCTTTGAATTGGTCCTTCTTAACTTTTTTTCAAATGGTTTTTCATCCTCCTTATGTGGTATAGTATGCTATATGATGGACTGATCATAAATCTTAAAATATTCATACCTCCAAGTGAATATATCAACAAATTCTTTCAATAATTCTGCATATTTTGTTTTCTTCTCTTTTCTCAAAGTGTTGGAAACTTTGACTACTTTTGGGTCATTTTCGATCCCCAAATTATAATCCTCCATCTCAACATCACTTGACAAAATTCTTGGATTTATTGTTACATCATTAGAATCAGACAATATTTCTAAAGGTAACAAGCCTCTAGGAATCAAATTATTACTTAGCTAAATAATTTCTTGTCCCACTACAACATTCAAAAAGACTAATGTTTAAAAGATTTTATTTGTAGTTTCATCTTCATGCTTTTCTATTGGTGTGTTGAGAAATTCATATGTTCTTTCCAAAAACCTTTTAATCTATTGATCATCCTCAAAGACCTTCTAGTGCTTTGTATTATCCTAAATTGAAGGCATGTGTCTAACATTTATGTCATACTTTTCATTTCGATAAATTGGAATTATGAATGCACTGGTAGTCATTGCTAAGGAATATGTAATTCCATTCTACTCTCTTGATACCAATGAGATCTCATGTTCAAAAAATAAGTTAGAAAATAAATCCCAAACGTCGCTTTTGTAGGCTCTCATTCATATATGTTTAGTTTGATAGATACCTTTGACTTGGTTCACAATCAGCTCTGAGTCCCCAAAAATGTGAATTTTTTGAGCCTTTTTCTCTCTTAACATATTTAACCCAATGATAAGAGCTTCATATTCTGCTACATTATTCGTATGGTCAAAATGAAGCTTAAATGGATGTAATTGAAGTGTACAATCCAGTGGAACAATCCACACTCCTGCTCGAGAACCTTTCTCACACATAGATCCATCAAAATGTAATTTCCATACTTCATCTGAAAATTTTTGAACCTGTTCTTGTTGAATATCAGTTTCATTTTCTTCTGATGTTTCTCCCTCAAAACAAAAATCGTTGAAAAATATTTGTGATCCTAGCTCTGTGTCTACGGCATAGATTGGGTGTTTATTCGGCTGGGTTCTGTTGCTCACCATATAGGCCATTTTAAACTCTAGGTATAATCTTTTCATTTCACCAAACAATGGTATAGAAGCATAAGAAATGTCAATCTGTAAATATCCTCCCAATATTTTTGCCCAAGATCGGGATAACAATATGCCAAATCTAGCAGGGATGTTTGCTACTACTATATCCATCAAGACACGCCTAGCAGGAATCTATGCTAAGGTGACAACAAAATCCTTAATCATCCATAAGAATTTTACCTTTCTGGAATCAAAGGAGAACAAATATTTGTAGGTTCTGGTAATTTGGATTCCTAGATGGTCCATGACTAACTTAGGCATGAGGTTATGTGAAGCTCTAGAGTCTAACATGGCATTGTGAAGAATCATATCATGCACATTTATACTTACATGAAATGAGGTCATGTCATCGGTTGCACATGTGACATGTGGGCCAAACAAAAATTCAAGAGCATCATCATCTAGGTTCAAAGAATTTTGTGAAATTATGTTGACTTGATCAACTTCTGAACTTTTAATCATAGTAGAAATTATTTTCCTATATTGCTCATTTCTTAAAAGTTTAGAAAAAGGAATGGACACTTTCAACTTGCTGATTTCAGACTCCAGATTAAAAAATGACTTTAATTTTTCTGCATCTTTGGTCTCCTTTCTTGCTTCTTTCAGGTTTTCCCTCTTTCGTTCCTCTAGCCTCTTCAATATCTCTTTTCTAGGTTCAGCTTGTTGTTCAGCTATTGTCTTTCGTGGCGGAGCTTTGATAGGAACATTCCAGTTTCTAAGGTTTCTCCGCCTTTGAAAACATGCCACCATGTTATTGTACCCATGTTGATAAACAACTGAATCACAGAGATGAACGTTGTTGTTTTCCCTCAAGCATCCAACAGAAATTTTATGTTCTTATTTGGTGGAAAAGACTTGGGTTTCCTTGTCATCAAAGCACCCAATCTAATGGTATTTTTCATCAATGTATCCTCATCTACAAATGATTATAGAAAAGGAGGTCGAATAGCGAGTTTTTTTTCTTCAGGAGATTTTTTCTCTCTAGGACGATTTTTGAGCAGCTTGGGGTCTCCTAAAATTCAGATTTCTGACTTGAGGTTGATTCTCACCTTAGGGAGGAGTCAACTTATCCACCAATTTCTCCATAGTTTTCAGCATCACATCAAATTTCAAGTCAGGGGATGAATATGGCTCTTCTTTGAAACCTACTCTTCTTTCAACCTTCATTTTTGCCTTCTTTTCCAATAAATTGGACTCCACTCAAATTGCATTACTCTGCATTTGCTCCAAAGTAGCAGGATTTCTTTCGTGGAGATGATAAGCCAACTTGACATCAAAGGGGTCATGATAGTTTAATAAAACTAAAATAGGAGGGGGTTTGATTTCAATCGGAGTAGAATTATAAGTCTTATTAAATCTAATTGTGAATTCTTATACAGATTATCCTAGATTTCTTTGGAGTGAATTATACTCGGCTAAAATCTACAATGGGTTTTTCTTCACTTCCCATCTAGTGAGAAACAATTGTTCAAACTACTAGAAGTTATTAATACTGGTTGCAGGTAAATATCTAAACAATTTATTTACCTAGCTCGACAAAATTTATGCAAAAAGTCTAAGTTTGATGTCCTCATGGTTAACTTCTTCTATATCTATGAAATCGTTGGGTTTGTCTACATGTTGTTGAGTCGTATAATACCCAGTACCTTCAATTTGAGTAAGACATTCTCCATAATTTTGTGGGAGGTCATGGATCTGACCCCCAAGATCCAAATGTGCATATCGGGTAGCCATAGGCCTACGATGTGAAATTATACTCGCAACAATATGAAGCACAACAAAAGTTACAGGTATTGAGATTGTTGGAATGGCAGTTGATGGAATAGGCTTTTGAAAACCTCCATATAAAAGTTGAGTAGCTAGGGTAAACAAGGATGGGATGAAATAAGGATAACTCAGATATTTTGCAGCAACTTCTTGAAGTTCTTGGACTTTTTGTTCCAATTTTTGAAAGTGAGCCCAAATCTCAAAATCTTTGGGTAAAAGTTCTAGTTCCAGGATAGAGGGTCCAGGGGTGAAGGTCTTAAGATCTGGTGGATCAAGAAAAATATCTGACAAACTACATTCAGACTTAGATCTGAATAAGTTACTTTCAAATTTAATATCTAGCACTAAGTCTTCAAAAATTTCAAGCATTACAGGTAGAGAGAAATATCTTTCTAAATCAACTGTACATGTTTCCTTGGGACTCTTTTTCTTGAACAACTTTTCTGGGCTTGACAAAATCAGAGGTGGATTTGGATCCATGTTCCTCCAAGTATGAACAACTGTATGAGCTAAAGCTCCATCAATAAGAACCCTTTAGATCATACTATGGAGCTGCTAGAGCAAACATCTTGTAGCCAAACTGATATACAAATCTTTGTTTTCCCTCAGAGATATGATCTTCAACAACAAAATCGTTAGGGGAAAAATATGCTCCTCTTTCCCCGCCAACAACGCCAAAATGTTATCACTTAGGGAAAAACCTAAGGTAACCTCAAAACCTCTTTAGGTTAAAATTTGGCCCTTCAACCTAGAGAAGGATCTCTCTATAAAACTCAACTACTCTATGGTCACTGTAGTAGAAGGTTTCGCAGTTAAGTTTGGGGGCCAAATTTAGATCTTAGGATGAAACTGGTTGGGTAGTTTTCAAAACATACCATTGGGCATGGAGTCCAGTTCTTTACAAGTTAGGTTACAGATCTAATGAGCAAGTTGTACAAAGCATGAAAGCAACAAGTCCTTTGAATGTTTGGGAAATTGGAGAAAGAGAAACTAGAAGGAAACGAAGTTTATAAATGACTGGAGAAACAAATATTAATGATTGATAATACAAAATAGGAGCATAAATGAAATCCAATTCTTAGATACTAACATTTTTAGACATCACAAAAAGTTTGGGTAACAAAGAAGTATTGATAGTGAAATGCAATGCATGAGTTTCCTACAAACTGCTCATTAAACATTGTAAATATATTCAATATTTCTTAAATATATCATATTGCAAATATGTTTTTCTATTAAATTCTAACCCTTCTTCATTCTTTATAAATTGTTATATAAGACTTACATATTGTTTGCACAATGGTAGTCAGCATATTGCTAGAAAATTATATATTATGGAGCAATGGAACACATAAAATATTGCAGAAATATAAACACAGAAAACACATAAAACAAGAGAGACACAGATATACGTGGTTCACCCAATTTGGGCTTCATCCACCCCGAACAGCCAGTCCTTCCTTTCTATTATCCAGCAAAATGAAGAGACACAACCTACAGCAGATCCACTGTAATATCCTTTGTTTTCTCTCACAGTCTCACCTCTCTGTTTCTCACTCAGAGAATACACATCTATTACATAGCCTCAAAAAACTGCCGCATCAACAAGAGGCGGTTGCCTTAATAGGGCAAAAAACCCTAAACTAAACCATAGTTCTACGTCAAATCACCACTAATAACAGACAGATTGCTAGAAATGCTATACTTTTACAGGCAATTTACATCTTTTTTAGCTTTGGGGGCGAGCCTCGAGCCCCAACCGGGGCCGCTGCCCACGGACCCCCAGCCGAGGGGGGGGGGGGAGGCCCCCCCAGGACACCGCCGCGGGGAGAAGGCCCCCCCCCTGCATGGAGGGGTGTACAAACTTCCCGGGGTATACATTCGGCTGAAACAAAGACCTCCAAACAATCATGCTCCACACACAACACATATTAATTACAAAAATATGAGATATCTGAAATATCTCATATAAAATATAAAACTTAAAAATATTTTGTTTCTTCTAGAATAGCTACAAGAAAATATGTTGATGTTTAGGTAAGGCAAAATATCTTGTTAAATTGTCTCCCTTGGAAATAAAATAGGTCCCTAAACGGTAGCTCAACATCCTAGCTCGCAAAACATGTCCCTCTGCAAATCAAGCCCATAACTACTCCAAAACCGCTTCTCTGTTCATCCTGGTTTTCTTTGAACCTCTTAGAAAAACGCAGGTATTGTGGATGTCAGCATCACTAGTTTTATGTTTGCAACTTCCCTTTATAGGAAAGTCAGAATTTTCGTTTTCACCTGATTTCAAAATCTTTGGCAACCAGGAGGTAAACATTTTTGCCTGTTTGAATATTATTGATGATGAAGATGTCAGCGCTCCTTGTTCGCTCCAAAATTGTTGACAGGATTATTGTCGACCTGTATCCCTGTATCGTTTTTTTCATCAACCAGCACACATATTTTTCGCCCCAAAATAGTTGATAGTGACTTTGTCAACCTTTTCAAAAATGTTGACAATGGGAATGTCAGCTCTCCTGACTATTATGTTGCAGGTAAAAGCTATAAGGTTGACTGTCAGTGATAAAGTGAAAACTTTGTTTCATAAGATAGGTAGGCAAAAAATATTAGTTTAATACCCAAGCTTATTAGTTGAGGGTACTAGCAACATTGAGAAATACATCTACCTTTTCCAATCTCTATTTTTTACTCAGCCTTGTCTCCATGGGTCCCTTTTTCATAGTTTCTTTGCTTCGACTCTTCTTAGAGAATGTAGCCTTCTTCTTCCTGTTAATAATAAGGTTCTTCAATGGCATGTTGTCAACGATAATCAACTCCTTAGCCAACTCTCGATTATTTCTGAGTTTGATCTTGTATTTTAACTGGTTAGTTGGCATAGTATGTCTATTGCCACACTTGGATGCCTTAGGAAGTGGCTCCTCCTCTTTACTTTCCACCTTCAGTTCTTTTCCCTTAGGGTCCTCTGTTTAGTTGTGTCTGCAGGGGAAGTTTTAGAGGGTGGAGTTGCAGCATGGGAAGAGCCAACATCAACTAGTGGGTTCACTGGGGGTACAAGGTTTGGTTTATGAAGCCGGGCACTTTTCCTCTGGTAAACCTTAGGGATCTTCATACCAGATGTGGTAGATGGGAATCTTAGGTTTTATTGGATGGGAGGGGGCTCAATAGGAGCTTGATTTTTTTCTTTCTTCCTATTTTTGGCAATTTGTGGTCTGCCTCTTCTTCTCTTAATGGGTTGAGGTTGAAAACCTCCCCAGAAAATGAAATGACTCCAAGTCATTCCTATCTTGGCTAGCTAGTTCTCTATTATCAGTTTTATCAGAGCTTTGTGGTATATAAAATGAGAAAATGGATTAGTGTGGGCCTTTAACCTAGCTGCCATATATTTAAGGCTCTCTAATAGACAAAAACATGGATTGATCCTAATCTGACCAGCAAGATGAGCGAGAAACTAAAAATGGTAAAGGTTTACCCAATTAAATCGGCCTTCACATGTAAAATATTGTTGATAAAGGTGTACGGGGACATTCCATTGGTCTTGAAAACACTCCTATCGAACTCTTGTCCTCCAATTTTTCCCTCTAAATTCTTCTTTAAAGAAGAAAGGGGCATTAATCCCTGTCAAAATGTGATTGTGAAAGACCTTCTCACCATCTGTTGGTAAGGTCTTGGCCTCAACAATGGTTTTCTCTGTAACTGCAAAAGGCAATCCTCCCACCTCCACACGGTTCCCATTGAACCCTTGTGCAAAAGAATGAGCCACAAGATCATGGTAATCAGTACAACGATGGAAGAATTCACTCCATCCTGCCTGTTGAAACAACTGAAGAATCTTGAGGTAAATGTCCAGCAAATCCAGCACCTTGGGCTTGGACCTATTCATCTTACCACCTCTCCCCATTTTGTTGCGTGGTATTCCCGGGATTCAATCCTTAAACCCTGTGAACAAAACGTCTCCCACTTCCAAGTGTAAAGGATCTTGAACTAACATCAACAAATTGCATACAGGACAAGCTGAGGTGACTTAACATATAGTTGAGGTAAAACAGGTGGCGAGTGAATAATCATATCATTCCAAGTTATGATTACAGTGGACGAAAAAATTCGTATCATATGATAACATTGTGTTAAATGACATTTCGCTGATTATAATGGACGAAAAAATGATTAACCAGTACTTTAAATCTCCCAAAACATATGGAGGCACGTTTAATCAAAAATGCTAACACTGACATGGTTAGCACAGTCATCACTTTTTGAATTTGAAAACTGGTTTTAGCGTTGACAATTGGCCTGTCAACCAAAATAAAAAAAATGTTGCTACCCTCATTGTTAGTGAATTCCTTCACAAGACCATATCGGATTTCCAAAAATGCTAATAGATTTGCTATCAAAAAATTTCCCTGTTTATTACAATTTAAGTGTTGACGCTGCAACTGCCAACGTTTTCTAAAAGAATTAAAAATGAAGTTTATTGTGATAACAGGTTGTTGAGATATTTCTCAACAAACAATATATTGGTTTAGAAATTGTTGGATCTCTTAAGAGCCATATATACTTGATGTAATTATGTGATTTTGTGTGTAATAGGAAAATAATTTTGAGTGTGTCTGCATCTCTGATTTATTTCTCTATATTCTATTAATTACCATTATAGATATATGTTAAGTACAAATCTAGCATGTGCCGAGAAGGATTAGATCTCTTCAAGTGCAAACTTCTCTTAAAATGCAAAATTGAAAAAAAATTACATCCCTCTCATCCTTTGATAGATCCCAATGAACTCTCTCTCTCTCTCTCTCTCTCTTCTCTCTTCGCTATATATATATATATATATATATATATAGTGTAATTTTTCATTTTTTAAATTGTATTTCTAAATGCTATATAGAGTACATAACTTAAACTTGTAAGTCTAAAAAATCTTTGTTGGATTTCACGGAAAATTGATAATAAAAAAAAAAACCTAAAAAATGATCTAAATGTAAAACAGTGACACTACTTCAAACATTTTAACCATAAAAACTTTGCACTAATCATAAAAGTACTTTTGGGTATATCGGAGGTGCTCCACGCATGGTAAATATATGGGAATGCTCTCATCGAACGACTACACATTAGATGACACTACTACAGGCTACACTCCCATGTATCATCGTGTATATATTGGGATCCCCCTATAGGTTGTTATCTATACATATGTAACTGAGTCTGTCGCCTTGTATACCGTGATACACTGAACACAACATTCAGGGAGATTGGGTGTTGTACATTAAGTCCTTGGTTTGCCAAGGTGTATATTGCAGTTCACAGTTGCTTGGTAAACCTTTTGCCTAGTTATCCCTCTTTGTTTTTGTTTGTCTTTAATTTCTAAAATCAATTAATTGACCACAAAACAACATCCTTCTTGTGGTAATACTCCTCAATCTATCTTAGGTTGAGACTAATGGCAACAGATCCTAAATCCACCAATCAAGGAAACCCCTCTAACGAGAATCCTAGCCATTTTCCTTCTTTTGGAAATATTGTTTCTCCTTATATGGCAATGTTGAACCTTCCCAGATTTACCATTGGTTTGCAAGTTTGGTTATTTTCAACCCCTATGGTTCTGAATTTCCAAATTGATTCTCAACTAGGTTCTCCACCTAAACCATATCAATCTCTAGCTGATCCTAAAGTTGACTCTTTTCCTTCTTCACATGTTTAGTCTTCTTCTTCTTCCTCTTCATTTGATGAAAGTCTGCAAGTGAGTAACCAACTGGATAAGAAGAAGAAGATAAGGAAGATTAAGAATAAGATAAATTAGCGAGGGGGAAACTAAGAAGCCATTGTTATAGATGTAACTGATGTTGAAAAATATTCCATTCAGCCTCACAAAGTCAAATTCCCTTGCAAGTTATGTAAGGGTGACCACCTTATTAGAGATTGTCCTAGTATTCCCAAGATGTTAGAAGCGTGGTCCTCAGGCTTACATCAATGTCTGGATATCATGATGGTGACAAACCTTCAACTAGTGATATTAAGGTCCACGGGAAAAAGGGTAAAATCAAATTTCCATGTAGGTTATGTGAAGTGAATCATAATATTCACCTTTTTCCTTGTGTGGATGAAGCCTCAAAAGTGTTGGAAAACCTTACAGTTTCTTAGCCTTGTCCTCCAACTGGTTATAGAAATATTTCCCCTGATCCTCCACTAGTTGATCAAGTGATTGATCAGAATTCATCTCTAGTCAATCTCACTCTTTCTGAATGTGAATCCCATGAGCCCGTTCTTGACCAACCATTGGTTGAGAAAATGGTTGACTCGATTCCACCTTTAATTTATTGTGCCTTTCCTATAGAGAGTGAACTTCATACTACTCAAGTTCTCCTTGTTTCTCCAGATTCCAATGAATTGGGGAGCAATCCTCCCATTCCCATGGTATAAGGGGGTGATCTTCCCATTCCCATAACGCAACAGGGAATTTCTCCCATTCCCATGGCAGCCCCTCCAAGTAGTATGGCCACTTTCTTTGATTTGAGTCGACTGGTAGGATATCGTCTTCCTTCTTACCTGCCCTTTCAGAACACAATACAAGCTTTTAATATACCTGTACCCCGAAAAATCATAGATGAAGGCACATATGTTAGTATTTTGTCCTCAACTACTTGGAAAGCTTTAGGTTCTCCGCATCTTGTGCCCATGACCCAAAATTTGTTGGCTTTTAACAAAGGAACCAATCAACCATTAGGGATCCTTCCTAAGTTGCCTATTACTTTGGGAGGAAATATCATCTATATCGATGTGATGATTGTCCAAGGCCCTTTGGATTTTAATTTACTCCTCGGTCATCACTTTGTTTATGTCACGGGAGCTCTTGTTTCTTCTCTCTTTCAAGTAATGTGTTTCCCGCATGAAGGGGGAATTGTGACCATTTATCAGCTTTCAGTTGTGTCCTAATCTGACTCCCAATCAACTATATTCCCTAAATTCTCCTTGTATGCAAGTGGTGTCACCCTTGCCACAAGTTAATTATGTGGAAACATGTTCCATGCTCGCGTCTACTAATGATCTAGCCAGTGATATAGTGCATCATGTACTGGGGGAATTGGAGCCTGATCTTTCCATTAGATCCCTTGACATGTATCCCTTCCAGAGCGTTGTTCTCCCATCTGATGAGAACCTCTTGGAATCCATGGCCTCTGATGGACCATGAATCAAGGTTCTTGGAGCACAATTCCTTTTCTTGTGTCAAGCTCCTTAAAAATGAAATAAGGTGTTGGAGCAAAGTTCCTTTACTTGTGTTAAGCTCGTTAAAAAAATGAAACAAGGATTCATGAGCATGGTTCTTTTCCTGTGTGAAGCTCATTAAAAAATGAAATAAATCCCCTTCCAATTTGAGTGTTTCATTATATCTCGTAAATTCCCAGTCGAGTATTTCACTTGATCTCGTAAGTGAACCTTCATTCCATCCACATGTTAGTAACCAGTTGTCTACTTAGGTGAATGAAATGAATCTTGGGGGGCATGTACCTTGAATTGATTCATTATGTTGGGGGCATGCAAACTTCTCTCAAGCATAGTTTTTCTTTGTTTCAAGCTTGTGTAAAAATGAAACCAATCTCAAGGATAGTTTGTCTCCATTTCATGCGTGTAAAAATGAAACCATTCCCACTTCACCTCTTGTGATTTCCATTTTTATCAACCTGTTTTTTCCAGACGAGCCTTTCATTTTTCATTCCATCATCACCATCTCTTTGGTCAATCATATGCTTTCACTTGGTTTTTTTACCATTTCTCGAGGAACCGTTGCAATGAATGGTCTTATTAGCTAGCTTCTTGACTTTTGTATGTTTTGAGCAGTTCCATCATGACTTGAACCAATTGCTACTCCTTTTATACCAGTCATTCCTCTAGGTCGAGTCCTCTTTCAGCTCTTTACAAACTCCAAAAATATGAAAATATTATCGATCACTTGTCTTTCAAACTCGTTAAAGTAAATGAAAATAATTCTACTCAGTATAAGTTTAACCCTTTTTCGGACTAAGATAGACTAGCTACAACAAAGGAATACCTTAGTCGAGCATGGCTAAGAGGTTCTCTTGTATTTTTTTCTACCTTTTTGGATTCAAGAGACTATCTACGAAAAGGGACATTTGGAATTTTCTTTTTCGCCTCTTTTTCAAACTCTCTGAACATGAAAAAGATGTCGAGTTACCCCTCCGTCGGACTCGTAAAACTGAAATGACGAAGGACTTGTCACCATGACGAGACCGAGCTACTCCTTCCTAGGGCTCGTTATAAATACTAGGATGGATTCATCTGAAGGATGAAATTATATGACACGCATATGGTATCCTATTGAAGCTTGAGATTAAAAATAAAGAGGTACTCGCTAGAAATAGTGGGGGGAAATGGAAAGAGACATATATCTTGTATTTTGTGTGAAAGACAGCATGTCACTCCTCAACATGACAGTTATATGTATCTCGTGTCAGGTTTGGGTTATCCTCACTTCGTCACTTGCCTCACTGGGTTTTGGGAATCCATTTTCCTCTCATCTGATTACATCTTATTGTCACCATGACCTATGATCATATTTTGAGTCAAATGTTACTAAATTCCGGAGTTGTGTCCCTGATATGTTCAAGAGAAGTCCCATTTGCAATTCAAACCCCTCATACCATATTTGACTTTTCTTCAACAATCCTAAATCACTCTTGCCAACTTTGAAAAATCCTATGTTTCATTTCGATGATGTGGGAAACATTATGGCCCTCCTTCGGTGGATCACTTCCTGTCAACTCCAACTCATTATCCAAGAAGATGATCTAGAAACTCCCTTTCAGTACCTTGGAGCTTGCATGCCTCAATGGAATGTTCTTTGCATTCGACGATAGGTTCACATCATTGGCCTTCGATTGAATGATTTTGTGAGTGTTCGACTTTAGCTTCATTGTTCACACTTGTGGATTGTGCTATTGTACCTTGAGAGCCATTGTCATTATTGGTGGTTTCTCTTGTGCATGTTGACGATTCACATCATTGATCGGTAATCAAGTGGTTTCTACCATGTTCAACTCTAATACATCTATTCACTCTATGGGATTCGTACTTTGGTTGGATCGAGACAAATATGAAGATCTTAGGTTTCATCTAATAAATCAAGGTTGTGTGGAGTTATCAAATATTCATGATTGTACACATGATCCTTTCTATTCGGATGGTTGTGTCCATATCGTTTGGATTCATGTATTGTTAGTTTCCTAGTCAGAGATGTATTATTAGGCATACTTACATCATAGATGTCAAATATCTTGTATCATGTTTGATTTGCAGGTCTCCTGATGGTTTTTCTATGAGTCCTTGCCTTGACTTGTAAAGCATTTCAACCATCACTTCGCATTTTGCCTTCATGCTTTAGGGGGCATCTATTATACAATATTTTGTCACACGTCCCATATCGTATCCTGAAGTGTCAAAATGATGAAAGATGTCATTGTATTAACCATGAGACATGTTCAGAAGCATCCTTGAAAAAAGAAGAAAACTTACCTTGAAAGAATTCTGAAGAAACTTATCAAAAAACCTTTTTTTAGGATCAACGCTTTTTTCATTACTAGTGACCCATGCTGCCATTATTGCACTATATTTTTCCTAGCCCTACCAGTGTGGATTTTATTAGTAAAACCCACGTTGAACCTCTTCAGGCAGTTTTTCCTAAAGTGGAGGAGAAGCTTCTTTTACTAGACGTCTCAAGAAAGACAAGATGGTTACAGGTGAATGAGGATTGGAATGAGATCTCACATTCTTATTCCTTGATCCTACTTTAATGGATCTTTCCCATGAGATGTGGAACCTCTCCCTCGTTTCATGGATCCTCCCTCTCCTTCCCTATAAATGAGATCCCTATTATCCACGACTGGTTGGATATTGCTTGGTTGCCTTCCTAATGTTGAACTATGCCCAAATGTTGTCCATTTTACTAAGGAGAAATTAGTGCTTGAAGGTTAAGGCTAGGACTTGGAAACTCTCCTAAAGGAGGCTTACAACATCAAGGCTTAAGTGGTTGTAATTCTCTCTTTACCATATATTAATAATACATTATGTGTTTACTTTCCATAAATGTGTCAATGATTGCTCATTTAGTGTAATACTCCTTGATTTGTTACATGGCTTATATTGGAATGGATTTTGCTATGTATGTGCTTTTTGTCTCCACATGATCTTCCTTGCAGGTATTCATCCATAATGGAAAAGAGGATATTGAGCTTGGAAGCGAAAGAATCAAGGATGACACCAACGGATGTTAGCATCAAAGTGAGGTAGGTCATCTACCCTTCTTTGTGTTTTTCTAGTATAAACTAGGAAATTTTGCACATATTTGTTTTCATTTGTTGCTAGATCTTCCCATAGGACTAGAGGGATCGTTTCTATCTGCAGAAAGGATTGCTTACACAACAAGATTCTTGTGGGATGGGTTGTTTGATTGTAGACTTCTCGGGGACTTTTCTATAGTGTTCATATTCCAGAAAGGTTGATGCTTGGAATCCCAAACTGGTCATCTTCAAGAACAAAAAGTTGAGAAAAGAATAGGAAAATATTATATTTTAAAGATGCAAAGTAGGAGGGGAGGGAAGAAAACACAAGGATAAAATCAACTATGAAAGAAACCAAAAAAGCGAAACCCTAACATAATAATACCAAATGACCAAGGAATAAGGGGGAAATAAATAGTATAATAGTAGTATAAGACTTAAGCTATAATATTAATATAATATATTATTACTAACATAGAAATCCTAAGGTAATAAAAGGAATTGGTAGTAATATATCATATGTATAAATATTGTTATTAGTAATATAGATCATAGTCTTAATACAATAGTATTAATACTAATGTTATAGTGCAACTAATAAATTTTTTGAGAGGATTTATTATTTATGATCACCTATAGAGTTTCCATGTGTCACAAGTTGATGTAGAGATTTTGTAGTCTCATTCAAACCTAGGTTGTAGAGAGAGACATTTTTCCCTAATTGAACTATGGAAACCAAGGTTTGAGGAAAATAGCATTATAACCCTAAAATCATGCTTAGAATTTCACAACTAGTCTAATTCTTCACATACTTTGAAAAATGACAATGAACTAACCTTTAGAGCATATTGTCACCTTGGGTTGTCGAGTGAGTAGTATTCCAACTAGTAAGAGCTACAAAAGTTGGCCACCTCTTATTAAACTTGCAGATTAGAGCATGGTACGAGTAAATCTTGAATTATTGATTAATTAAACTCCACCTTCAATGTTGGGATAGCTCCAAGATATGCACAATAAAATCTCATTAACATATCTTTAAGTTATTGTACCAAAATAACTATAGCAACACATTTTTTAACAACTCTTTAGTTTATAGTCAAAGAAGCGATTAATTTCTTGTGAGGCATTGTTTTGGAGACTCTATGTATATGAGAGTAGAGATCAATTTTCTAGGAGTATTGTTTTGGGGATTCTAAGTAGATGCGACTAGGGAGTGATTTCCAAAGAGATATTGTTTTGGGGATCTTTAGGTAAATGAGAAAAGATACAAAACATTGGAAATAAATCTAAGTTTATAGAGATAAACTCAAACCATTTTATTGTTTAAACATAACTCATCTAACAAAATAACTTGCAATATTATGCAACTAACATGAGTTGCTCTTGAATATCTAATTAACAACCTACTACTTTATCTGAAGAGTTATTCCTTTATTCCACTAAGAAAAATCATTTAATTCCTTTTTCCCTAATAATTATATCAATTCTAGTCAAATGATATTATTTTGCATAAGGTTATAAGGCTAGGTCAACAACAAGGCTTGAAGGTGTTATAACAATATATTCATTATGTGCTTAATATGTCGCTTATGAGAATACAATCCAAGTGGACAAGATAATACTCCATCATGTAACCACTCAAGTTAGATCCAATTAACAATATTTACCAATAAGGAATATCTGCTTGATAATACAACAATTTCATTTCTTCTTAATATATATATTTTTTTCGAATTAGCAACAAGTGAATACATCTTTGAGTTCAAGCTTTTGTGATTCATAATATTTTGAAATAATTCGTCTGGATTAATCACACTATTTTGGGTAGACATTTTGAACCAACCAACATGGTTCATCATTAGGACAAAGATGAAGACTCTGATATATCCAAGCGATTAAATAATGTAGAGATGCAAAAGTAAGGTGTAATAAAATGATTAAATAATGTAGAGATGCAAAAATAAGATGTAAGAACTCCAAGGAACGAACACATAATGTAAAAAAAAAAAAAACAAAACAAAACAAAACAAATTAAAATGTTAGAGAAAGTCCAAAACCATAAAACAATCTTCCTCAAATAAATAAACCCTAAAATCATTTATAACATATAAATATTTATTAAAATTCAATATTAATACTAAATCAATTATTATAAAGTTAAGAAATATAATCATTAATATATGACCATTACTGCCAAAAATAAAATTATAATATAAA